>QANX01002540.1:36497-90890 GCA_003254975.1 Ochetophila trinervis | reverse complement strand
TACAGAAAATAACATATTAAAATAAAAATAATAATAAAAGAATTTTAATTTAGAATCTATGCTCTAGTAGATTCAGGAACAAATTTAAATTGTATACAAGAATGAATAATTCCATTCAAATACTTTGAAAAGTTAAAAGAAAGATTATCATCAGTCAATGAATGTAAAATGCAATTAAAATATAAAATTAGTAACGAACATATACGTTAAAATAACATATATTTTAAAATATTTTTTGTATTAATTAAAAACATGACGAGTAATTTTAGAAATGTCATTCATAACATTATTATATCCATTTACCATAGTAAATGATAGTATCATTAGTCAACCAATGGGATAAAAAGTAATTTTTGAATTTATTACAAAAATGGAAATTAATGAAGTAAATATCTTGAAAGAAAATTTAATTTCAAAAAATCTATTTTTAATAAACTCTAAAACTAATCATTTGAAATTTTTACAATAAGAAATTAAATACATAAATATAGAAGAACAATTAGAAGACATGAATTTACAACAAGTTAAAATTAACAAAAGAAATATGCTCAGATTTACCTAATGTCTTTTGGAATAGTAAGAAACATATAGTAAATTTTCATATATAAAAGATTTCAATGAAAACAAAATTCCCACAAAAGCTAGACCTATCCAAATGAATGAAGAAACAATGCAGTATTGCAAAAAAGAAATCAATGGCTTGCTTAATAAATGAATAATTAGAAAAAGTAAATTCTTTTGGTCCATTTCGGCCTTTTATGTCCAGAAAAATGTTGAGTTAGAAGGAAGAACTCCTAGATTAGTAATAAATTTCAAACCTCTCAACACAGTCTTTGAATGGATAAGGTATCCCATTCCTAATAAATGAGATTTAATTAATATACTAGATAAAACATTTATATTTTCAAAATTTGATATGAAATATAGATTTTGGCAAATTCAGATAAGTGAAAATGATAAATATAAAACAACATTTGTTATTCTATTTGGTCATTACGAATGGAATGTAATGCTTTTTGAGCTTAAGAATACCCCTAGTAAATTCCAAAATATTATGAATGAAATATTCAATCCTTATAGTCAATTTTCTATAATATACATAAATGATTTTTTAATATTTTCCCAATTAATAAAACAACATTGGAAACATTTAAAAATATTCTTTAACATAGTAAAGAAGAATGGATTAGGTGTGTCAGTAACAAAAATAAAATTATTTCAGTCAGAAATTAGATTTTTAGGCTTCAAGATTAGTAAAAAAAAATTTAATCCAATTGATAGAGCAATTCAATTTGCAAATAAATTCCCAGATCAAATATTAGATAAAAGCCAATTACAACGATTTTTAGGACCTTTAAACTATATAGCAGAATTTTATCAACATATAAGAGAGAAATGTAAACCCTTATTTGATAGATTCAAAAGCAATTCAACACTTTGGACTGCAACTCGTACCAAAATAGTCCAGAAAATCAAAACCCACATTAAAACCCTTCCTTGTTTAGGTATTCTATCTCCAAACAATTATAAAATAGTTCAAACTGATGCTTCTGAAATTGGATTTGGAGATATTTTACTTCAAAAATTACATTATGAATCTTCAGAACAAATAGTTCAATTCCATTTTGGAATTTGAACTTCTCCTTAAAATAATTATAGTACTATTAAAAATGAATTCTTGCTATGGTACTATGTATTTCAAAGTGATTTATTAAATCAAAATTTTTTTATTAAGAATTGATTGTTAAAGTGCCAAATATATTTTAGAAAAAGATGTTCAAAATATTGCTTCTAAACAAATTTTGCAAGATGGCAGTCAATTTTAAGTATTTTCCATTTTGATATTGTTTACATAAGAGGAGAGCAAAAGCAATATTTATGATTCTCTTTCGCAAGAATTTTTGCAGGGAAAAGAAAGAAATGAAAAAAACAGGTGAAAAAGGAGTCAGTAACTCCTATCATAGTAAAAAAGTAGTCATCCACTTCTAATCCAGAGTCATCTCCTCTAGCCATTCAACCAGTAAAATCTAATTACCAAACATCACTAATTAATCCATATGACCTATACTCCTTAGTACCTAGCAAACCATTTAATCCAATTATCTAAAAGAAAAGTATCACATATCATGATATTGCTAGTTATACACTTTTCTTCATTGAACCATTTATAAAAAAAATATCTGCAGCAAATCTGCATGCAAATTTTTTTTCTCCCAAAATTTCCATTATATTGCAGGACATCCTAGTAAAAACCTTAGAATTTTTACAGCTATCATGGTAGAGACTAAATCAGTCACCATCAGCCCCATTTATGAACAAAAAATTTTTTTCAATCAAGTACGTAAACTTTTATACCGCAAATTTGTCATCTTAAAAGTGATTACTTTAAATGAATGATAGTCCTCTCAATTCACATTCAAGACAATCCAGGAGACCACATTTAACTACCATGACTACATTGAAGCATGGGATAAAATATTTTTATATCAAGATGAAAATTTTAATCATTCTTGGTTCATCAGCTGGGATAATAAATTCATAAGAAATTTTAAAATAAGTGTATGCTATAGTACAAAAATATATATGTACCAAACAATAATATATATAAGGGTATGCTAATTTAATTAATAAAGTTGCCATTTTCTTATTATAATTTTTCTTTTCAGAATTTTTTTTATAAGTCTATTTGGAATGATTTATTGGAATCACCTATTTTTAGGTGATTTTTTTTCAAAACCAATTAAAATCACTGAAAAAATTTATTTTTACTTGTTTTAGCCAAACATTGTAAAAAGTGCTTCTATTTTTTCCTTTTTAAATTGATTTTAGGTATTTTAAAATCATTATTGAACAAAAATTTAGACTCGGGTCATATTCTTAATATTGATTATTGTCTAAGAGTATCTCCAATGCATTTTTTATAAGTATCAATTTTTTATTTTATTTTAAAGAGCAATTATCAATTTGACAACTCCAACGGGTTCTTCAAATGAGAAAGTTAAAATACATAATCAGATTTGGCTCTCCAAATGTAGAGAGCCAAATCCACTCTTCATATAAAAATTTAGATAATTTGCACACGGGGTACCTAAATTTTATTGGGTTTTACAAATAGGTACCCAAACTTTTTTTTTTTTTTTTTTACAGTTAACTACCCAAACTTAACTTTTGTGTGCTTCGTTAATACTTAAAGGCATTTCCTTTTGAAAGCCTCTGTTTTCCTTGCGTGAAGAGCACGTGAGCCATTTCAGAAGGGCATTTCGTGTTTTACTTCCCTCCAATCGTCATCCTCCTCTCTGCTTCCATTCCCCCCCCCCCCCCCCCNNCCCCCCCCCCAAATTTTTTTTTTAAATTTCCATGCACTAAATCACCATTGTAGAACACTGATCTAAGGCCAAAAGCTAGCAAAACTTTGATTTTTCACTTTCTCTTCGTGTACACAACCCTATCTAACTTTCATAAACCTATTTACACAAAATTTCGAAGAGCAGTGGAGAATTGCAGGGCTTCAAATCTTCTTTGTATTTCATTAGATAGAGCTGGGAAATGGAGGGCAATCTCCACGATGATGGTGGGCCTATATATCGTAAGTGGTCTATTCTATTTTGGTTTTTCGCAATGTTTGTATTATAGTCAGAATTGAAAATTAGGGTTTTCCTTCGGTTTGGGTTGAATGAAATTGAATTTTGCGAATGATGGGGTTTGCTTGTTTTTTGTGGGGGTTTGGGGTTTGCGATGGTTATCGGTTGTGGGGTTGGGTGTATATATATGGGTTGTTTATAGCATTGAAGTTGATTTGAACTTTTCAAATAGCCCTTGTGTGAGTTTGTCTACCCTTTGTCTTTTACATGTATACTTTATTGAGCATTGTTGTTGGAGACATGTTGGGACCACTATGTGGAGTTTGTCTTCTAGATGTGTACTGGTAGCTCTGGTGAAAAAGAATTTTCTTTCAAATTAAATACTATAAAGTCAGTAACCCTTGTTGTTTGGTGTGCCAATTGGGTACATTTTTACAAAGCATGTTTTTCACTTTATTTTATATATATGTATTGTTATATAATTGTTGTTTCACTTTATTTCATATAAAATGCATATAAACTGTTGTTTTGTGTGCTAATTTGTCTTTATCTGATTATTGTATGGATTTGGAAAAAAAATGAGAGGTTTTATGCATTTAATATTTTGGTTGGTATGTAGTATATATAATCTGTAAAATGATGGTTGTGCTGATTAGTTGGTAGTTTACTGTAATGTAATCTGGAATGGTAGTTGTGTTTGTGGTGGATTTGTATTGTAGCTCCTGGGTCCAAACTATTCACACTAAAAGTGTACCATGGTGGTCACTTTGAAACATTAAGGGGTAGAGAGGTCTATGTAGGTGGTAAACTAGACTTTGTTGATGATTGTGATCCAGATATGATGAGTTTTTATACCCTAAAGAACATAGCTCAAGATTTAGGATATTATGGTAATTTTGGTGCATATTTTAGGCTTCCTAGGCAAAATCAGGTTGAAGGAGATGATGGGTTGTGTTACAAATTTGGTGATAAGGATGTATTGATGATGTCCACCTATCTTCATCCCCACAATATGGTTGAATGTTATCTAACTAAGTTTACCCTTCATAAACCCTTAGCTTTTCATTTCCAGGCCAATCAGTGCAATACAAATGTCAAACTGAACATGAACCTACACCTGAACATGCAGCTAAACAGACCCAATATGAATCACAAATAAGAACTAGAGCTATTGAGTACAACCCACTAATAGAAATGCCATGTACTAACTTTCAACCCCTATTGGATTCCCAAATAGCTGATGAAGCCCCTATTGCATATCTATCCCCTAAAACTGAAGCCCAAGCTCAAAACTATCCCCAGTCCCAATCCCCTGAAACAGGCCCAATACCTCCCTGAATTTGAACCCATATATGAAAACCAAACCCCATATGAAGCTCAAAACTCACCACAAACTGAAGCAACAGAGATTGAATCACCCATAGACTCTGATTCTCGAGCCCACACCTCACCACATACTGATTCTCGAGCCCAAACCTCACTAATAGACTCTACTGATGATGACATCATAGACTCTGATTTTGTTCAAGATGAACATGTACAAAATCATGATGATATTGCTTTTGATCAACATCTATACCTTACTGTGGAGTGGGCTTGTGTAAGGGTTTAAGTCCCTGTAGGTACTGAAAAGGACTCATGCAGTGGTGATGAAAGTGATATAAAAGGTGATGTGTTATTGGACCCCATCACTAATGAAGACACATGCATTGAAATAGATCTAGCTGCTATGAGTGCAAGGCATAGGCAATTTCCTGAGTTTAACATTGAAACTGACTTGACTAACCCTAGATTTAAATTAGGGATGGGGTTTAGCTATGTTGAGGATGTGAGAAAATCAGTAGTTGCCTATGAGATTAAACAACAGAGACATCTTAGATGTGTTCATAATGATATGAGGAGAGTTAGGACAAATGCCTAGGAAAATGTGTGCATAGATTTGAGTGTGCTTGGGTATTATATATGATTATGTGGAAATAGATGGCAAAACTTTTAGAATCAAAACATTTAATGACAGGCACACATGTGGAGGTAAGATATACAACAATCCTAGAATGACATCTAAATGGTTGGCTGAGAAATAAGTTACTAGGTTTAGAGAAGATCCTAAATGGGGCTACACTTCATTTTATGAGATTGTCAAGGCTGAATATGAAGCTGACGTTAGCAGACATAGGTACTACAGGGCTAAAAAGAAAGCCCTAGATATGATAAAAGGCTCTGATGCTCAACAATATGGACAGTTATGGTCTTACTGTGAGGAATTGCAGAGAAGCAATATTGGAAGTAGTGTTTGGGTAAAAAGTGAAGTTGAAGGAAATGTGCGTAGGTTTCTTCAGATTTATGTATGTTTAGCTGCATGTAAGCAAAGGTTCCTCCAAGGTTGCATGCCAGTAATTGACCTTTATGGCTGCCATGTCAAGGGGCAGCATCAAGGACAATTACTGGCTGCTATAGGTATAAATGGTAACAATGGAATATTTCCTATTGCATATTGCATAGCTGAAGTTGAGAATAAAGATAGTTGGACTTGGTTCATTCAAATCCTATTAAAGGACTTAGAAATCACATATGGCTATGGGTGGACTTTCATGAGTGACAAACAAAGGGTTTGGTGAATGCCCTAGAGGAGTTAGTTCCAAATGTAGAACAGAGGAACTGTGTGCAACATCTGTATAAGAATTTTTTAAAACAATTCAAGGGACAAGTATTGAAGTAGACTTTATGGGCAGCATCAAAGGCTGGGACAGTTCCTAGATTTCAAGTAGAAATGACAAGAATGAAGGAACTGTCCCAAAAAGCCTTTGATTGGTTGAATGAAATACCACCAACCTAGTGGAGTAGATTACACTTCGGAACAATGCCTAAGTGTGATATACTTTTGAATAACATATGTCAGTCATTCAACAGAGCTATACTGAATGCAAGAGATTAGCCATTAATTAGCCTAGTAGAAAGTGTTATAGTATATTTGATGAACATAATGACCAAGAGAAGAGCATTGGTGGATAGGTGGATAGGAATAGTTGGGCCTAAAGTCAATAAGATTGTGGAAGCCAAAATGGATGGGGCTAAGTATTGTATATGTGATTGGGCAGAGGATTTACTATTTCAAGTTAGGGTATCAACTGGAAGCCAATATGTGGTGGATTTAAGGGCACAAACTTGTTATTGTAGAGACTGAGACCTTACTGTCATACCTTGTGAGCATGGAATGTCAGCAATAATGTCAAGACATACGAATCCAATGGATTTTGTGGATGGTTGTTACATGAATGAGGCATTTATAAGAGCCTATGCACCTATTGTGTATCCAATGAATGGCCCAAGTATGTGGCCCCAATCAAATTTAGCACTACTTGCTGTTCCATTGTACCACAAACAACCTGGAAGACCCAAGAAAGTGAGAAGGAAAGGAGCTGAAGAGATTGAAGGCATAAAGTTGAAGAAATTAGGTATCAAAACGACATGTAGAAAATGTGGATCTTCTGGCCATAATGCAAGGTTGTGCAGAACCAATAGAAGCCAAACATGTGGTGAGGTATGATCCCTTGTATTTTTTTGTGTTGGTTTTGATTGTTTATGGCATTTTGATTTTCTCATTTGATTGTTAGGTGGATATTTATTGTGTTTTTTTATTTTTATTATAGGAACATGGTGAAGCCTTAGCAGCTCCAGCAGCCCTAACAGCTCCAGTAGCTTCACCCCCCCCCCCCACATCATATGAAGGCCCCCTTGTTACAGCAGCCAACCCATCACAATCATCTCAAAGAAGAGTCAAACGTGGAAGAAAAAGGAAAAGTGCAGCTCCTAAACATTTAAGCCAAGCAAATGCCATATCAACTACCAAGAAGAAGAATAATAAGAATTCCCAATGATAGGAGACAAGCATAAAGGTTTAGCTAGAGTATGGGATTAATGATGTATTTTTGTGAATTGGTACAAACATTTTTGTCAATTGGTACATTTAGTAAACCAAGCCAATATGTATTGGATGTTGTTTGATATGTATCAAGTAGGGTAATATGTAACACCACACTCTCTCTCCAACCAATATTGTCTCCAATTTAGCCACAGCACTTCAGACGGTATGAAGTTTTTGGTCAGACTTCCCAGGGGGTCACCCATCTTAGGAATGCTCCCACTGGAGCACGCTTAACCCCAGAGTTTTTCCAACTCTGAAGCCAAACGCTCTGAAAAGGCCTTGGTTGTTAAGAGAGTGCTCACTTTATATTTGAACCATTACCACATGACCCCCTTCCACACCCGGGCGATGTGGGATTGGACACCGATATCTGCCAGTAAGGTAGCCTGCCAGTGCCTCGCACCCGCCCACACTTACTCTGGCTATGCCAGTAAGGTAGCCTGCCAGTGCCCTTTGCACCTGCCCACACTTACTCTAGCTTTTTTTTTAGATCTGGGTCGTCACAAATATATATACTGCTTCATGTTTTTTGGTAATTGGATTTCCAACTATTACTTTATGTAAGCAAATTTTCAATTTTAATGCCATGGTATTGTTGTATATTAACTACAACAGATTTTCAATTCCAACTATATCTCAATGTATATTAACTATAGCTCAAATTCTATATTATATCAAATACAATGCTTCTGTCAGATACATTTTCTAAAAACCAAACCAAATTTCAATTACAATCACCAAATACATTAACTTCATCATCTTTAACACAAATGTAAATACATTTTCATTCAACTTCATAATCTCTAACACAAGTGTAGATACATTTTGATCAACCAAGCTTATCAATTCTTACATTTCCACCTATGTAAATATAGCATAACAGAAAAATACATAACAATAACACAGCCACCACCACATATAAGATCCTCATCAGCCACATATTCTCTTTCTCTATCTTTGACAGTTCTCTTAGACAACCTGGTATTATTTGTGTCAATCAATGACACATGGGTGGATCATTCTAAACAAAGAAACCACATCCCCATCTTCTTTTCCCCTGCAAAATTAATCATCAAAAAATCATAAACTGTGATCTACTTATCAATGTACATGATAGGCATAAAATGTTAATGTTTTTATGCCACTTTTTATATTGAATTTAAGCTAGTTTATGATTAATTATTGATGAAAAATACTTAATTACTGTATTTTTCTATTTTCAGTAAAAGAAAGACAAATGCTGGAATTACAATATTTCTGCGCAATCTTTACTGAGAAAATCATATCTGGAGCCACACTTTGAGGTTTTGTGCGATTCTAGTTGCAAATGATTCCTGATTCACTAGGCTTAAATGCTAAAAAAATTCATTTCAAAAGGTTTAGCCAATCAGTGCCAGTTTGATTTACAAAATCAATATTTCTAACAGTTGCCGCAGATTTACACCATCTCGGAGAAATTAGAATTTGAGTGCCCTCCTGGTGTCCAAATTGTGCAAATAAGATATTCATGGAAATATGAGGCATAGACCTGACTTTTGCAACAAGAATAAATGAATTATGAGTCCATTTGGTCATCCAAAAGGTACTTGGAATCTGCCTGGCGGTCATGGAAGATATAAATGGAAAGTATTTTGGCTTACTAGGTTGCTATTAATGATTGGACTACCATGTCACCACACTTCAGCCATGTATATGAAATTTGCCACATTATATGCCACATGGAAGGTCAAATTATTCTAATTATATTAATTGGAATAATATCTAGACTAAAGGAATTAGAGTTGAATATAAATTTGATTCCTAAGGAGATAAGGAATGTTTCCTTATCCCTAGTGTGAACATGAGACACAAATTATTCTACTCTCCTTGAGGTGGCCAGCCCTGCTAGGAAATATATTATATTATATCCTATATTCTCTAGGTTTAGAAGGGTTTTAGGGTTAAACCTATCCTAAACCTTTCTTATAAATATATTGCTACCTTGAGAGTGAAAATAATTCTCTCACACACAAGTTTCACCTCCAACCCTCACGACAACACCTTTTCCTCTCCAATCGCACATCCCTTCTCTTTTCTCCCCATTCTCACGGCAGTAATAGCTTTGTTTTAGATTTTATATTCAGTTTTGAGTGTTATTTCATAGTAAGATTGCGATACACAAAACCTAGTGCAAGGGAAATTCGGCCAGCCATTGGAGGAGTCAACCTTGTGACTTGGATCATAGTTTGGAGAAGCCAAGAAGAGAAGATTGAAGAACCAATTTCCAAAATCCATCAACTTTGGATTTGATTTCTTTACTCATATTTTCTTTGCTATTTAAACCATGTTATCTCTTATTTATTTGATGGATAATTTAGAGATGATATATAGCTAATTTTTCTATGAGGATTATGATGTAACCCTATTATGAATATTTAGTGTTTAATGCATATTTAAGGTTAATATTTTATTGTAGTTCTTAATGCTTCCATGAAAAGGTGGATTGATTAAGTATTTATATTGGCTTAAAAATAAGGGATATAAGTATGGATAGGCAATAAAATACATGGTTATAGAAATATTGCATGCCTTAGTGATAACTTTAACATGATTTATTGGGTTTGCATGTCTTAGGGCTTAAATTTTTGTATTTAGATTAGAAATAACTAAATACATTGTGCTTGCTAGATTAGAATGCATTGAGAAATCAACTTCTAGTCACATGTGGTTAAAGGGGGGTTAACCTATGAATCTATAATGCATTAGGGCTAAATAGGAGTAATAGTGGTAAGTCATAATTCTTGTTTTCTTAAAAATCTTGATAAACTACTTGCTGCCTTGTTCTTATTTTTAATATTGCTTTCTTTTTAATTCATTCTTGGATACACACAACAATCAAACAAACTCTCTTTTAATTTTCTAAGTTTAATTTACAATGGATTTAATTTCATCACTAGAGACATTATTCCTCGTAAGATCGATTTCGGTTTTCTTATTAAAGAAATTAACTTTATTACTTGTTGATTCGTGCACTTGTGAGTTAATCTAAATTATACCACAACAAGTTTTTGGTGCGGTTGCCGGAGAATAATTATTTCTAGTTTTGATTTTGAATTTATTGTTGATTAAATTACTGTTTTAATTTAATTTTTGTTTTTGTTTTTGTTTTTGTGTTTAGGTTCTGTTTTAGCCAACAAAGAACAACAATTGGAGAGATTTATTGGATCCAAAGCAATTTAATTCGAGTTTGAAGAAGGAGGAAATTGAAGTCGATAAGTTTTTAATTTTTGTGTTTTTGTGTTTAGGGTTTTAGTGTTTTCAGTTTTAATAAAAAAATATATATATATTTTGCTGTTTTGCTTCAGTTTTAGGTTTTTAAATTACTACTTTTGATTTATATTTAGTTTACTATTTGTTTAATCTTTAGTTTTATTTTTCTAAAACAAATCTGAAAACCAGATTTTGAAAAAAAATACTGCATTTATTTTTTTGCTTACTGTTTTGATTTATTTTAGTTGCTGTTTAGTTTTTGCTTTTGCTTTATTTTTGTGTTTACTTTGAGTTTAATTTAATTTACATCTAGCTTTAAGTTGTGTGAGTTAACTAGATTGTTTTATTTCAGTTTTTCTATTTAATTTTAGTTGCTATTTTTCTGTTTTTAGTTACTGTTTTATTTTTTTCAGTTTGTTTATTTACTTTTTTTTATGAGTTTTAATTATGAACCTGATTTTTCTGAGAGAGATCTAAGGAGATTAAGGAGAGAAGAAGCTAGAGAGAATTTATTTAGAAATACCAATAGTTCTTGAAGTTCCTAATAACCAGGTTATAAGTCTATCAGGGATTATGCTGCACCTAGAAGGGTTGAGGATATGTCATGTATTAGGAGACCACCTATTGATGCACCTAGCTTTGAGGTCTAACCTTTTACCATGTCTATGCTTAACAACTACCAATTTGGAGGGTTACCAAGTGAGGATCATAACCAACATATATCGAATTTATGTGATGTATGTGAGTTAGTGAAGTATAATGGTAATACCGAGGACACTGTCAAACTTAGGTTATTTCCTTTTACCTGAAAGGATAGATCCAAAAGTTGGTTACAATCTCTACCCCCTGGGAATATTGTCACTTTGGATGACTTAGCCTTTAAGTTTCTAAACAAATTTTTCTCACCTATTAAAACCGCCAAGCCTAGGAATGAAATTAGCACTTTTCACCAATTTGATGGAGAGTCTTTATATGAAGCTTGGGAGAAGCTAAAAGAACTACTTAGGAAGTGTCCACACATGGGATTCCATTTGGAGTCAAGTCCAAACTTTTTATAATGGGTTGAATTATTTAACAAGAAATAATGTGGATGTTGTTACATGTGGTGCTTTATTAAATAAATCCCAAGAGGATGCATACGAACTATTGGAGGAGATGGCAATCAACAACTCGCAATGGGCAAGTGAAAGGAACTAAAACCTAAAGAAGACCATGGCTGTCCATGAAAATGATAAGATAGACAAATTGAGTTGTCAAGTTGCATTGCTTACAAAGCAACTTGAAACCTTGGGTTCCAACAATTATAATAATATTTCCAATATTTCTAATATTAATTGTTGTGAATATTGTGAGGATAATCATGAAAGCATACATTGTCATTTAGGAAATTCTAATGAAACTAACGATGTTAATTTTGTAAGAAATTTCTGACAAGGCAATAGCAACAATAACCTCTTCTCCAACACTGACAATCTAAATTTTTCATGGAGAGACAATTCAAACACCCAAGGATGACAACAAAAAGGGATCTATCAAATCCCTCTTCAATAACATCAAAAATTTCAGTCCTCAAATTATCAAAAAACTTCTCACCTTCAAATTCATCCTTAATCTCATAATTCCTCTCCTACTACTATATCTTTACTTGAGCAATCTATGATAAAAATAAATTATATTTCTAGTGCTTTCATGCAAGAAACTAAAGCAAAAATTAAAGGTTTAAAGAACCAAGTAGAGCAACTAGCTCAAGCTCAAGTTCCTAATCCGTAAGATAAGCAACGTGATCTAGAGAGATTAGAAACTCAACTTGCTGGATTTCAACTCAAGACAAAGGAAGAGTTTTCAAGCTTCATGGCATAAACTGAAAGCTTCATGATCAAAATGGAGGACCAATTCAACAATCAAGTCGGTGCCATTAAAGGACTTCAAACTCAAATAAGCCAACTAGCAAGCATGTTTGAAAGAGCACAAGAAATCCTCCAATCCAATATTGGAAAAAATTCTAAGGAGGTAATATCTATTAAATTGCAAGATGGTAAACAAATAACTAATTCTTTTGATGTGCAGCTAGGGCATTCGATAGAGGATATAGATCGCCAAGAAGAGCCAAGAGGTGTAGCTAAAGGGGAAAATGAAATACAATATTTGAATTGTGAAGATGTATATTGATATTCCAAGATTCAAGTTGAGATACTAAAGCCTCACGTTTCTAAGTATATACCTCCTCATGCTAGAGGAGCCCTTTGAAGAGAAAAAGAAACAAAAGATGAGTTGCTGTCCATGGAGGAAAAAAGAGAAAAGAATTGGGAATACAACCAACTCCCACCACCACCATTCCCAAAAAGGCTTAAGCAGAAGAAATTGAATTTTCAATTTGGTGAATTTCTAGATATCTTTAGGAAATTACATGTTAATATTCCTTTTGTAGATGCTTTAGAAATATGCCAAATTATGCTAGATTTTTGAAAGAAATTATGAAAAAGAAAAAGAAATTATGTGGTCATGAGATGGTAGTTTTGAATGATGAGTCCAGTGCCATATTACAACACAAGCTACAACCAAAATTAAAAGATCCAGGGGGTTTCTCTATTCCTTGTCATATTGGTCATATTAAATTTTTTAATGTTTTATGTGACTTAGGAGCTTCCATGAATTTAATGCCTTATTCTTGTTTCAGGAAGCTTGAACTTGGAAAAGTAAAGTCCACCTCAATTTCTTAACAAATGGCAGACCGTACCATCAAGAATCCAAGGGGAGTACTCAAGGATGTAATCGTCAAAGTCGATAAGTTTTACTTTTCCATGAATTTTGTGGTATTAGATATGGATGAGGATGGTGATGTACCTTTGATTTTTGGTAGACCTTTCTTAGCTACTAGTCGTGCTTTAATAGATATACATTAAGGTAAGATTACCTTTAGGGTTGGTAGCGAAAAGGTGACCTATAATATCTACAAACCCCATCCTTATCCAAACGATGAATGTTGCCATGATAATAAGGTTTTGGAGCCAAATTTAAGAAAGAGAATAAATGATCGTATGGATCATCATTTATTTTAATAGATATACAAGAAGCTAAGATTACCTTTAGGGTTAGTAGCGAAAAGGTGACCTATAATATCTACAAACCCTCTCCTTATCCAAACGATGAATGGTGCCATGATAATAGGGTTTTGGAGCCAAATTTGTAAAAGAAAAGCAAGAAAGAGAATAAAGGATCGTATGGATCATCATTTATTAAGAGTTGCTTTGAAAGTGGAAGCAACCAAAAAATTAATTTTGGATAGAGCTTACCAAGAAAGTCAAGCTAAAGACTTGAAACAAACGCTTTTTGGGAGGCAACCCAAAGTTTAAAGGTATTTATTTTTCATTTTTAATTTCTTTTTAATTGTTTTTGTTTTGTGCTTTTAGATGTCAAATAAAATAAAATCAAAAGAGAAGCATAAAGGGAGTGATCGGTCAAGGGAGCCTTTTGAGCCTAAAAGTTGCAATTTCATTGCACTTCATCAAATGTGGGAGCTTTCTTAACCCTTACTTTTTATTTTGTTAATTTTCTTTGTTTTGAACATCGAGGACTATGTTCATCTTAATTTGGAGGTGGTTCTCTTTGTTTGAAGTTTTTCTTTAGATTTTAATTTTTTTAGTTTTTAATTTAGTAAAAAAGAAGAAGAAGCTGTTTTTGTTGCTGATTTTTTTGTTTTTAGTGTTTTTCAGCATATTTTGATGAGCCTATGATAAGAATATGATTGTGAATAAATTGATTTTTAGGTAGTGGAATTGTTTTTGTGTATTCTCTAATGCCTAAAGTTAAGTTAACATGTTATTACTTTCAAAATTCTTTTGAGCACTTTATTAAATATGCATGATTTTGATTGTAAAGGTTTGCATTAATTTAGAGTGATTATTTTTGTGAACTCTAGAACTTGCATAATTATTGCTTGAGGAAAAATCCTAGAGAGATGCATTACTTTGAATATGATTTAGGCCATCTTTGTTTTGAGATTGAGCCTTTCTAGCCTACATTTGAAATATTTATCCGTTAGTACCTTATTGGAGCCATTTTTTAGGATGCATAATTGATTGCAGATTAGAGCCTTTTTATTCATTAAGCCACATTGACTTACCTCTTATGCCTAAATATATTTTTCCTACCTTATAACATTTATCAAAGAGAACTTATGTTGAAATTGGATATATACTTATAAATTTGTATATGGTGGAGTGAAGTAGAAGATAATTTGGGGGTGGTTGATGTTGGTAAAAATATGGCTATTATGTATCTTTGATGTTGAAAAAGAAGTTCAAGCAATGTATAAAAAAGAACAATTTGGGGGTTGAAAGGAAGAAAAAGAAAAAAAAAGAAAAAGAAAAAAAAATGTTGTGAAAAAAAGAATTGTTTTGTGAAGTTTGAAGGAAGGGAAGAAGAAAGGTACATTTGAAAGTAGGAAACAAACGATTTATAAGCAAATTATTCATAAGTTTTCTTTCTTTGAATTTTTTATTTCCTATCATTTTCTTTCTTCTAAACCATTAATTCGTTAGCCTTTACATTACAAGCCTATAAAGTCCTATTGATTCAAAGTAATGCATTGTTCTACATTAGTGGAGAGCTATTTAATTATGTTAAGCATATGGTAGTTCATGTATTTATTTTCAAACTCTATTTAATGTAGATTTATTCAAATGCATGACATTGAATGTATTATTTGATTTTCACACACACACACTTGAAAGTGATAATTTTGTTGAATAGAAGATAAGGTATTGAGATGCATGGTCACTTGGAAATTACTTTTGAATTAATATGATTGTGCAATCTTTGAAATAGGAGTATTATTTTAGTTCTTTCTTTGCTAGGGACTAGCAGTACACATATCTATTACCAAACAACATGTATCTAACTCCCAACCAGAATACATTAGCTACCAATTATCAACATCAACATATAATTCCCAAACATTGGCTGCCAAACACTTACCATGTAATTTCTACAGCCATAGAACCTCATCCCTAGGTTGTTCACTATCCACGAAGTTTTCTGTATGCTAGGCAATCCACAATAACACAACATCGAATTCCCCCCACCCATGCCATCCATGTCCAGTTCTTGAAAACCAAATAGCACAATAACAATCGCAGATGCAATGTTCACCCACTTTCGTCCCTGCTGTGCTGCAGATTTAAGATTTCCATAGGTTTCATATGGCCGAAAGTTAGAAGCAACGCAAAGTGTTGCTAGCTATGGCCATCGAGGTTTATGAAAGCTCAATAGGGTTGTGTACACAAAGAGAAAGTGAGAAATCAAAATTTTGCTAACTTTTGACCATAGATCAGTGTTTTAAAATGGCGTTTAGGGGATGGAAATTTTTAAAAAAAAATTGGGAGGGAGGGGGGAGGGGAATGGAAGCAAAAAGGATGATGACTATTGGAGGGAAGAAAAACACGAAATGCCCTTCTGAAATGGCTCACATGCTCTTCACTTGAGGAAAACGGAGCTTTGCAAACGGAAATGCCTTTAGCTATTAACGAAGCACACAAAAGTTTAGTTTGAGTAGTTAACTGCAAAAAAAAAAAAAAAAAATAGTTTGGGTACCCGTTTGTAAAACCCGATAAAGTTTAGGAACCCCGGGTGCGAATTACCCTAAAAAATTTAATGCACATATTTATTGTACCTACAATTTTCAATGAACATTTAATGATTTTATTTTAAATTTTATTTTTTATTTAACAAAATATTTTGATTTATAAGATTTGTTTTATAATATTTAAAAGAGATAGAAAACTAAATTAATTATCTATTAGAAAATAAAAATTAACAAGTAGTGATAAAGAGTGTGGTTGAAGTTGGATAAAAAAATTTACTTTTTATTTTATTAAAATTTCAAAAATGCTATTTATTTTAAAAATTATATTTTTTAAAATAAATAACACTATTAAAAATACTCTAAAAATGTGTTAAGTTAGCAATGTGAATATCACGGCTTCAATGTAATTAAAAAAATCTATTATGGATGCTTTTTGGATTTAACACATAGAAGCCCAATGGAGATTAGTAAGTCCAAATGTTAATAGAAATAAAAAAAGGATTTTATGCATTTTAATACATGTGTCAAGAGATCTATAAGGATAAATTCTTTCCTTATAATCTTAGTCATTAAAACTAAATATAAATATATAAGTAAATATAAGTGAAAGAGAATCATTTTTGTGGACTAAAAAATAGAGGGATCAACCCTTAGTTTTTCCTCTTTTGATTGTTAACTTCAAGCTCTATTCTCTCTCTTTATCCATTATTTTTCTCTATTTCTATTGGTTAAAATTATGTTTTAGACTTTGATGAGAGCATTTTGACCAAATTTTATATACTATTCGTTGTTGTGGTGATTTTTCGGGTATGTCCTCACTTCACGAAGCTTGCTTTGATTCTGCAAAAAATGAGAAAACTGGTCAGAGGGGCGCCGGTGTGGTGGCCGGCGTTCACCCTCCGATGCCTAAGTCAGTGGTCGAACTTAATGGAAATATTCTCTCTTGAACATTCAATGGTTAGAGAAAAAGAAAATGAGAAGAAGAATGGAGGAGGAAGATGATGAATAGTGTATTTTTTTGGTCTTTGAATGGTCACAATCGGTCCAAAAGGTAATGCCCAATGTCAAAATTCTTCAAAAATTGGTCCCTCATCCCCTCAAAAAGGGGCTGCCTTGTATATTAGAAAGGAGAGGGAGATAGGGTAGGTGAGGGTTGGTAGAGGAGAGAGATTGGCGGCTGCCTAGGGTTTTGTATCCAAAAATATATGATCCTTTAATTTTTTCTTTCTTTTTCTACTTATTCCATTTTTTATGGCTAGGATTTAGTGTAGAAAGACCCCCTTATGAATGAATGACACATGGGCTTACTTGTATTTGTTTTTTAGCTTTAAATGTTATAATTACTTGGCCGACCACACTGAATTTGGATATTTATTATACTAATGACAAAATATCAGGCCCAATATGTTGATGAAAATCCCCATAACATTCATCATTTTCTTTTTTGCTTCGCAAAAATCAGCAGAGTGAAAAATATAAAAAGGGTTTATCTTTGAACAAATGGCTAATTTAACCATAATAATAATAAATAAATAAAAACACCACGTTGGTGACCCCATCGACACTTTTTTAACCAATTTTACTGTAGTTTTTACAGGTATAAAACAACTTTAAAAGACTATAAAAAATCAAGCACAAGAAAATGTCTATTAAAAATAAAAATAAAATTATCTTTAAAAAATATGGAAAACTAATTTCCAATGGAATTTAAAAATAACATCTTTATTTGAGGAACAAAATAGAAATACTTTCCATCCAACTTTTTCCAATGCTTAAAACTGATTTCTCATTGTTCCACATTTTCTTGTTCAAAAAATTACTTAAACACGAAATTTTACTTTCCTGAATAATTTTATTTTTCAACTGAATTTTACATGAATCAAACACCACATAATAAGATTTATTTGGTACACCGTATAAGAAGTTTGTATAGTACTAGCTTATTTAGTTGTTACTGTACGTAAAATGAAAAGCATTAAAATGATGTGGAACTCATATTCTAATAGTATAAATGCAATATAAAAAATGCAGAAGAAAAAAAATTATCATTAGCCTGCATTCAAATGATAAGGGTCCATATTTTTTTAACCACACAACCGGTGCCATTTGTATTTTATTTTTTTCTTCTTTGCTATTCTTTTTCTTTTTCAGCTTTTCTTTTTCCTGTTCTTTTTTTAACTTATCTTTTTTTATTTTTTATTTTTTTGCTAAAAATATTAATTTTTATTCTCTACATTAATTTTTTATTAATTATTTAATATTTTACAGTTTAGATTATTTAATAAGTATAAACAATTAGTATCTCATGGATTATATAGTTATTTTAAAAAAAATTAAAAGTGGTTTTTTAAATATAGTTTTTATTAATTTAATTATTTTTTAGCTAATTATAAAAGACAACATATTTAATAACATTATAAATTTATTTAATTTTAAAAATAATGTACAATAATAATACATGCTAATACAATTCTATACTAAACATTGTAAAATAATACAAATAATTAATACAATATAAACTAATACAATACTCGCCAATAATTATAAGGCTCATATATAAGAAATTACTATAAGATTGAAAAACATAGAAGACTCATAACTATTTTTTTTTGGTGACTAATAAAATGCATTAAGAGCACAAAAGAACCCCTACCAAGGTGGGGGAGACAAACAAAAATCAACCTCCCATATTGTCAGATAGAGCACATAAAGATAAGTTAAAAAGGAGGGAATCTAAATTTGCAGAATCAAAAAACATAGGGGAATTCTTTGAGAAAGTGTCCATTGCCACAACATCAGCCAAGGAGTTTGAAGACCTGGAGTTCCACTGTAATTTCCAGCTAGAACCAATGAGCTTCAATCTAATGAGGAGAATGGCATCCCTTGAAGACCATCATTCAGGTTTCGATTCCAAAAGGATCTCCTTAACCAAAATGGCTACATCTGAAGACCAAGTAATATTTGTCCATCCAAGAGAATCATCCAACTCCATAGCTCATTTCAAAGTGTGCAATTCAGTAAGGCATGCTATTTCACAATCAAGAATTTTGGAGAGGATTCGCACTATATCTCTCTTGTAGTTTCAGAGAACCAAGGACTTGCAGCTCTTCCTTGCCTAAAGGCAACATCAATATTACCCTTCAGCCATCCTTCTGTAGGGGGGGGGGGGGGTCCATTTCTTAGTGGGAGTCACCGAACTAATGGGTTCAAAAGAAGAGAATTCTTCCACCAATCTTTGGAAATGAATCACCACTTCCTTTATCATGCCCTGTCCATCGTGGACATGGGAGTTCTTGGAATTCCAACAACAATAAAAAAGGGTGCTGATGAACACCAAAAGGAAGTCATTGTCCATTCCCCAAAAGCATGGGATGTCTTCCAATTGTAAACATTGGTCAAGGACTGCCTGTATATCATTAGCCTTCCAATTGTCAAGGATACAGTCGCATTTGCTAGCAAACGCAATCCCTCAGATTCCATGGCAAGTCTTGAAGATATGAAAGTAAGATTCCGCTACCTCCCCACATATACCGCAACTCCTTTCTCCTCCACCGGTTTTCTCACAAACTAGGTCTCTAGTCGGGATAACTCTAGCCACGATTCTTCAAAGGAAGAATTTGAGACACTCATGGATTTTCAGACTCCAAAGTCTACTCCAACGGGTAAAAGTGTTGAATCCTTCACAGTTGTAAATTTCTATAAGTAGTTGCTCCTAACCGAGAAGAAAACCGAGGAATTTCCTTTCCACATAAGGGTATCCTCAACAAGTTGAGTTGGCCAAGGAGTATTTAATATAGCCCTTGCTGAGATCTCATTAAAGAAGTTCTTCACCAAGTCGATTTTCCATCCATCAATTCCATATAAATCTGCCACACAACGTAGTTCACAGCCTGCATGACCCCCTTTCAGTTTTGGGATAAAATCTAGAAGACTCGGAATCCAAGGGTCAGTGCAGGGCTTGATGGAGTAGCCATTCCCAATTTTGAAGCAGACTCTCCCTTTCAATTCCATCCTCGCATTGACTATAGCTCTCCAGATTTGGGAGGATCCCTTCTTAAGTTTATATTCAAAGAAAATTTGTCCCTTGAGGTATTTAGCTCTGAGCAATCGGATCCAAAGATTATCTTCATGACAAGCCATCTTTTAAGCAAGCTTTGAAAGCAAAGCCATGTTAAAGTCCTTAATACTCCTAAACCTGAGCCCTCCAATCTCTTTGAGTTTGCAAAGGTTTTCCCAAGCAGTTATAGCAATATATTTATCGGATCTAGCAATAGAACCCCACCAAAATTTCTTAACCTAGTAGTCCATTTTCTTGCAAATCCCTATAGGCACTATGAAGGTAGCCATGGTGTATGTGGGAATGGCTTGCATCACTAAACGGATCAAAGTTGCCTTTCTAGCTTTCGAGAGAGTATGACTACTCCATCCTTGAAACCTCTTCTGAACTCTCTCTGTAAGCCCGCTGAACTCTCTAATCCTATTGTGGCTCATAATCAAAGAATTGCCCAAGTATATCGAAGATGCACCCATCTCCTTGAAGCCTGTCACTTATTTGACTGCCCTTTTATCCTTCCTCATAGTATTTTTGGAGAAAAGAATGTTAGATTTCTCCAAAATTGCTTTTTGACCTGACCATTTATAGTATTTATCAAAGCCTCTCTTGAAATAGAAGGATTATTGCCAATCTGCCCTACATAGCACCAGAAGGTCAGTGCATGATATGTGAAATGGCCAGTGCATTCTTAGATATTTTGATTCCATGCATATGGTCTTTGGATTCCTCAGCTTCAATAAGACAAGTAAGGACTTCAAAACCAATAATAAACAGAAGAGGGGATAGGGGATCCCCTTGCCAAAGCCCATGACTGGGCTCGAAGCTGTTGCTCAAAGTGCCATTCAGTAAGACACTAAAAAATGTTCTAGCAATTACCCAAATTTGAGTCCATCACTTCACAAGCTATTATTCGCTCAGTTTTCTAAATGCATCTTAGATTTATTTCGTCATTCCACATGATCGAGATACCTCCAACCCTCCCAGTAGCTTCCACAGTAACTGAGTCAAAAAAGTCAATTCTCTTGCAAATCTCAACCATTTTTTTGTTTCCACCTTTAGTTTCCATAAGAAATACACAACAAGGCCGAAAGCGAGTAACCAAACTACAAAGAAAATTGACATAATCAAAACTACAAAATACCTCTGCAATTTCAAGCAAGGATCTTTAGGTCTGCAGGGGGGTTGATTTGGCCCAGTTCCTCGACCTATTGAAAATCCAAGTGTCGTCTGGAGGCCAGTTCATGGGAAGAGGAAGGTTATCCCATTTCCACTGTATGAGCAGTCCTCTGCGTATTACTCATGGTTGCTTTTTTCTAAGACCATGAGCATCTTTGAATTCTCTCTAAGCCTCCATTAGCAGCCATTACCGATCTCGTAATTGGGGTTCTATGAACTGTTGCTGGTTTTTTCTGTAGTTATGGGGGGTTGTATATGAGGTTGTGAATTTTCTTAGGAATCAGATCCCAGGGGGATGTTAAGTGCTTCAATGAAATTGTGCCTCAGTGATATTATTGGGCCTTCAAAATGGTCCTCAGCGTCATCTTCTTGAATTTCCACTGTAGCAAGTCTTTTGGATGAGTCTTCCAAGTTGTATAGTGCAGCCCAGTTTTTGTTTGCAATATTGTCAAGCCGGCCCACATCTCGGTCCTTCTGAGGTTTAGAGAAAAGTTTCCGGCCCAGTTCTATGAATTCAAGATAATCTAAACAAAGCCCATCAAACCTTATTCTCTAAGAGTCTTTCCACAGCCCAAATTCCTTAAGCAGATCTATGGCCCACAAAGTGAGGTGTTGAAAATCAAAATTAAGGTCTTTGACTTTCTCCAACACCACATCCTGTAGGGTTTGTGTGAGTCCCAATTCTTGCAATTTTAGAGTAATTTTTAGACATGCCAGCTCTGAGCACATTTCCACCATATTACGATATTATTTTCTCATGTTGCTGTCTCTGTCTCTGTCCTCACAGCCCCTAAAAATCAGCCTTTCTTCCTTTTCCGATCTATCACTCATCATAAGTTGTGCCAACTCTTTTTCTCCGGTGGTATTTTTATCTTCCGACCACCTCGTACTCTCAACTTCTGGCATATTGATAAAAGAGATGAAGCCGTTGTTTTCTGCTCTAATCCATGGGCCATATAGTTGTGCGGAGATACCATTAGGGGAAGTGACCGTCGCTGAGATGTTGAAGCTACACCATCTCGTCACATGGTCCAAAAATCCACATTTGAAGCAGAAGTCAAGTAGTCTTTTCAATTTGAATTGGATCCATAGATCGTTCCCGCTTGTCATTTCCCAGAAGAAACTTGTTGGAATAGGGCAGTTTATCTCCATTTCCACTATGAATCGAAGGAAACGGTGAGAAACCACACATTTTTTGTTAATTGTATTGTGATGTATTTTTTCGATTTTGCTCCCAAGAAGTTTGGTCATTTCCTCATGCAGGTAAGCTGGAGATAAGTCATGGATTTGAACGAAGAAGGTTGATGATTCAAAGGAGATTTCCATGATGGAATCTTTAGCTTGCCATTCTTTTAAGATGAGATGAGCCCCATTTAGAGATCAGGGGCGATTTTTGAAGATGTCGTCCGAATCCTCCTTGCATCCGAATACAAACTTGAAAAGGTTGTCTTCCAATTTTTCGATATGAACAAAGTTTTCTCTATAATTTCCATCTGAAGCTTCTTGTGGAGATAATTTTCCCTATCAGTATGTTGAAAGATTTGAAAACCCCATCTTCACTATGTGGTTGGAGACTCAATGACCTTAATGAATCTTGTAGGGCAGTAACATGCTTTAGAACTCGGTCCATTGTGGCCGATGAAAGGAAGGTTCCTTTGAGAAAAGGAAGCAGGGATGGAAAATCTGAAAAGTTTGCTTCAAATCACCATGGAAAAGTTGGAAGACCTAATAGTATATAGCACAAAAAGAAACAAAACAAAAAAAGAAAGCGTTAGAAGACTTGTAGCTATTGTTTTGTAATTTTTGAAATTTTTGCTTTAGACTAGTATTTCTTATTTAAATATTCATTTTACTATAAAATTTAAATCCTATTACTAATGAGTTTCAAAATGAGAAAATTACATGTGGGGTACCTGAACTATATCAGGTGTTACACTTAGGTACCCGAACTATTTTACGTTGCAATTAGATACCTGAATTCACATTTTTCAACACCGTTAATACTTTTCGTCATTTCTGTCCAATTTTTTTCCATTAAAAGCACATGCAGACAGCGTGGGGAGGAAACCCAAAGGCAATGGGCGTCATTTTTTCTCTCTGTTCTTCGCTCTTCTTCGAATGTTGCCGATTAGAATGAAAAAAATTAAGAAAAACAATTCTCTCTTTCTTTTTCTTCTTCATGATTGAACCAAAAAATTCTCTCATTCTTCTTCTTCCTTTTCTTCTTATGATTCTCCATCACCACCACATCTCTTACCAATGTAAATATTCCAAATTTCTCCTTTCTCAGCAACCAAAGAAACATAAAAAAAACAAAGAACAAAAGCTAAAACAAAAGAGAATTTCCCTTTTCTCAGCCGCCGAACCATTCGCATCCTCCAGCAGATGTCAAATAGTTTAAAAGTGATGGCGAATATCCAATAGTTTTTTTGCAATGTTTATCATAATTCAATTAGGAAAGCAAGATTCTAATATAAAAAATATTAAATTATATTTCTGGGTTACAATTCCGGAGTTTGAATTTATGAAATGCCCATGTTTTAGTAAGACCAACAAGTAGAATAAAAAATATAATTATAAGGAGGACAGTTTTGTCCACGAGATAACGACGGAGCTCCTAAAGTCTCTAATAAGCATATCCAGCAAGTCATGCCTGTGCAAAGTGAGCGTGGAACAGCTGATCAGATACATCAAAGAGTTCATCCCTATCATCTGCGAGATCAAATACTCCAGCGTCGAACTCCCTAAAGAACGTCAATTCTAGCTCGACCACTTCTCCAAAACTCTCCAGCAGGGACACGAGCTCTGCCTGAAGGCTTTGGCCTCCAACTGCTGGAACGTCTACAAGAACCTCCAGTTGGCTCAAGAAGACCATTTCTAGATTTGTGAAGGGGCCTTTGCAGGCTAACCTCTAGGCTAACGTTCACCACATCAGGTTCGAGACAGCCGAGCGGTTCGATCAACTCAAAGAAAATAGCCAACAATAGGAACAACAGCTCAGGGGCATTGAAGATCGGGGTTGG
Source organism: Ochetophila trinervis (assembly GCA_003254975.1). Classification (NCBI taxonomy): domain Eukaryota; kingdom Viridiplantae; phylum Streptophyta; class Magnoliopsida; order Rosales; family Rhamnaceae; genus Ochetophila; species Ochetophila trinervis. The sequence continues at coordinate 66,298 of QANX01002540.1, read as the reverse complement.
ATGAGGAGAATAAGGGGGTTGGGTGGAGGAGGCTAAGAGGAGAGCGGAGGAGGAGGATCTAACTAAGTTGGAATTAGGCAATTTGATGAAATTGTGTTTGGATTTGGGGAAGAAGAAAGTGAAGGAAATGGTTATTGGGAGAGAGGATTTACGAGTTGTTGGGATCTGTGGGATCGGTGGTTCTAGGAAAAGAGAGAAAATGACACCCATTGCCTATGGGTTTCCTCCCCACTCGGTCTACATGTGCTTTTAATGGAAAAAATTGGACAGAAATAATGAAAAGTATTAACAGTGTTGACAAATATGAGTTCAGGTATCTGATAGCAATGAAAAATAGTTTAGATACCTATGTGTAACATCTAATATAGTTCAGGTACCCCACATGTAATTTCCTCCTTCAAAATTGTATAATAGTAATTTTATAATTGTTTAAACAAAATTTAAAGGACTTATTTTTCACTTTTGGGAGCAACTCACAAACTGAGAAATAGAATAATATATAATAAATAAACTTCAGTTTTGAACTTCAGACTTCGAATGTTTAATCACATTTGAACAAGTCGAATTGATTTTGTTGTGGCTATTTTTTGGCTTTGAATCGGGCTCCTTGAATATGCAAAATGGAGAAAAAACCAGTCAGAGGGGCGCTGGCGTGGTGGCCGGCGTTTCCCCTCCGATGCCAAAGTCAGAAAATATATTCATGGTAGCCAAACATGGTTGAAAGTGGAGGTGAAAGGAGGAAAAAGGGTGACTTGTTTGTTTTTAGTATTTTAGGAACTTTTGGGAAGATGGACAGTGATTCTCCTTTGACCCTTGGTCAAAGTTGGTTCTTCAAAATGGGTCTCTTGGTGGTTTCCTGAGAAAGCCAAAGAAAAGAGATAAATTGATTGGTGGGTGTTGGTGAGAGTCGTCTCTGGGTAGTCAACATAATGTTCAAAATAAGTTCTTCCCCATCCGAAGGCAAAGGTTCCCCAGAATGCCAAAAGGAAGGAAAATAATTAATCCTTGGGAGTTGGCAGCAGCCTTAGAGGATTGTGCTGAAAATGAAAAGGTCCCCATATTCTCCTCCTTTTTTTCTATTTAAACCTAACATCAATGACCTTGTTTCATTATGGGTAAGTCCACTTGGTAGATGAGTGACATATGGCATTCCTTGTTATTTGTTTTGGGCTTTGTTCAGATTAATATTTGGGCCACCACATTATTTGGGCATTTAATAGCCTTAATCCAATTTAAAAAATTGAGCTTACATTTGATGAAAATCCTCATAATAATAGCCCCCAATTTGATTTAATACTTGGATGGAATCAATTTTCGAAAATTATAATATACTTGATGATATGTATTACCGATCATAATGTTGGTGCGAACACCAAGTTTGTCTACTGGGGTATTCGGTATTCGATTGAAGTTGAGCCTTGCTCAGGAAATGTACAGCTTCTGGGGTGTTGAGCCTAGCTCAGGTGGCGTTCAGCCCCCGGTCGAATCTGAACCCAGCTCAGGGAGCATTCAGGTCCTGGGGCGCTCAGCTCATGGTAGAATCTGAGCAAGATCCTAGTCAATTCTGAGCCCAGTTCATGAAGCACTCAGCTTTTAGTCGAATCTGAGCTTGGCTCAGTGAGCGTTCAGCTCTTGGGACGCTAAGCCCCTGGTCGATTCTGAGCCCAGCTCAAGGAGCATTCAGGTCCTGGTCGAATATGAGCCAGCTTCTGGTCGAATTTGAGCCTAGCTCAGGGAGCGTTCAACTCCTAGGGCGCTTAGCTACTAGTTGATTCTGAGCCCAGCTCAGGGAGCGCTCAGTTCCTGGTCAAATCTGAGCCCAGCTCAAGCGCTTCTGGTCGAATATGATATCAGGGAGCGTTCAACTCCTGGGGCACTCAGCTCTTGGTTGATTATGAGCCTAGCTCAGGGAGTGTTATGCTTCTGGTCGAATTTGAGCCCAGCTCAGGGTGCGCTCAGCTTTTTAGCTATGGCTCGATATGCCAAATCACCGAATCTCATAGACCGGGATGGATCACAATGGTTGGCGTGACAGTTCACCTCATTCAATTGACTGAGGTGAATCTCAAAGGTTGAAATGGCAATTAATGGCGGTAAATGGCAGTTTCACTTTATCCCTTGGATCGAGGTCAACCCCAAAGATTGAGACGTCAATAGATGGCAGTTCACCTCATCCTGTGGACCGAGGTGAACTCCAAAGATCAAGATGGCAATTCACCTCATCGCATTGACCGAGGTGAACCCCAAGGAATTAAAATCATTTTTTCTAAACAAAAAAAAAATTATTAGTCAGGAAAATACCATACATTTCTTCAAAATATTTACACTATTGATAATATCGCTTCAGATGCTTAATCTGCCAATCATTTGCATGAGTTGCCTTAATGAAATCTTCAAATGACACATTTTTCGATTCATGAAGTCTTAGCAAGGTGACTATGAAACTCTTGTTCATTGCGACTTAAACGAACTCTTCAAGCTGGCCTCATCAAAAGAGATCTTCAATTTCTTCTTTCAACTCAAAACAATTGTTCGTGTTATGCCCAAAGTATTTGTTTCGATTCCTTCCATTTGGACTCTTCAAGATATCACGATCTTTAATTCGTATGAGCACCTCTAAGTAAGCAGCATTTATGAGCGTATATGTTTCGAATCTCCTTGTTAGACCTCGTGGACATCCTTCGGTTTCATTTTCATCTCGATTGACTTTGTTCAATGCTGGAATTTCTCTTCTATTAAGATTCATGCGTGACTCAATAATCTCTTCCGCTGAGATATACTTGTGGGCTTATACTAACATATCTGGAAATGTCCAAGGCATGATTTTGGCTATGAATCAAATGAAGTCCTCATCTTGCATCCCGTCCTGCATGGCTTGCATGGCTCGGTCATCCGTGCAACCTTCTATTTGCACCATTGTTTCTGTAAACCTCTTAATATAAGCCTTCTGAGATTCATCCTCCCTCTGTACGATTGACAATAAATGGAATGGCGGCTTCTTTACTGATCGAGCTCCTATAAATTGTGTAACGAATGCATTTTCTAGCTGATTGAAATAACTTATCGACCCATGTCGTAAGTTGGTAAACCATGTCCGCACCACTCCTCCTAATGTTAAGGGGAAAGCTCGGTACATGATGGCATCTTCAGCTGTTTCAAACTCCATCCATACTTTGTAAGCTCCAGAATGTTCTGCTAGATCAGTTCTATCTTCGAATTGCTCCAAGTTTGGGATCTTGAAATTCTCCAGGGGAACAGCCCAGCGAATCTCCTCTACAATAAGGTGATGTCGTATGTCATACCTTTGGGCCATAGGCATAAAAGGGTGGGCTAGGAGCTTGATTACCTCCGAGCATCTAATGTCTATGTTGGTTGTAAAGCCCCATGCTCTCCTCATCCTCCAACGTTATGCTCTTCTCAGCTTTGATCCACGTGTTCTTTTCCATTCTCAGCTCTCTCCTGTCTTGTTGGAGCTGGGATTGCCTTTTCTCGTTATCTTGTTGAGCTCGCCTTACATGTTCATTTCGTACTTGTGCTCGATTATTCGCTTCGCATACCTGCTTTCTTATATCGAAGGATAGGCTGAGATGATATTTGTCCAATTTATCACTTGAAGAGGAAAAAATATCGCTCACCGTCGTCATCCTAGAGCTGCCTTGCTCATCTCCCATTTGTCGACTCGCTAAGGATGGGTAGTTCTCATTTCTCTTGGTCTCGCTCGGGAGTGGCATTGGGTACTCTTTTGATGGCCCGGACTTGCAATAGTTGTATCGGTATAGGCCCTTGACTTGAATCCCCAGCTCCTCTTCCGGTACTCCCCCCTCTCTACGAGTTCGAGAATCAACATGGGATCATGGAGAGTCTACTGGAGCTGGACTCCTCCTGGTTTGGGAATTAGGCTCGCAGTGGGTTTATTGATTGTGCTAAAAAAAATTGAGGATCCGGTCCATTTAATTCTCTAAATTGTATAGTCGAGCTCGCTCCGAGTGTGGTGCTACCCGTCTTGCACTTCCTCTCTGAGCTGGCGGTAGCTATTGTGAAGGTAGTATTGTCGATTCAGCTGCTAGTGTTGAAGTTTGTCGGTTTGGAACAGAGCTGGTTCTCATAGGTCGCTTGCCCCTAGCTGTTCTATTGGATGGTTCAGCTCTTTCTAGTGCACTTTGTTGCTCCATATGGGTATCTAGCATTTTCTTTTGTCAGCGTTAACACACGGTATAATCCGTTCCTCACTAAATTTGGCAATGGCTGCAAGAGGCAGGTCTCTCCGGAGCTGAAATTGGACAACCTCTCAGGTGCTGCAACTAGACTTCTCCTCTTTTAGTTAGGTTCTCCAGAGCTAGTCCTTGTCGACTCCTCCAGGAACTGAAATTCAGCAACAATCCAAACCTGGAACTTAGCAACTCTTCCAGCAGCTGAAATTTAGCACGTCTTTCAGCAGTTGGGGCTCAGCAACTTTTCCAGTAGCGATCTCTTCCTAAGTTTTAGGTACTCCCGGAGCTGGAACTTGGCAACTCCTTCAGGAGCTGAAATTCAACAACAATCTGGAGCTAAAACTCAGCACATATTCTAGCAGCTGGAATTCAACAGCAATCTCCTCTAGAGTTTTAGATTCGTCTGTTGCTGGACTGAGGCAAAGCGTCTAGTAGTAGAATTTTAGCATCACTCTTTTCTGAAGTTTCAGGTTCGTCTGGTGCTGGACTGAGGTAGCTTGTCTAGTAGCGAAATTTCAGCGGCACTATCTTCCGATGTATCAGGTCCATCCGGAGCTGGACTGAGGCAGCCCGTCCAGTAGCGAAAATTTAGCGGCACTCTCTTCTGAAGTTTCACGTCGTCCAGTAGCGAAATTTCAACTGCACTCTCTTCCAAAGTTTTAGGTCCGTCCGGAGCTAAACTGAGGCAGGTCGTCCAGTAGCAAAATTTCAGCGGCGCTCTCTTCCGAAGTTTCAAGTCCGTCCAAAGCTGGACTGAGGCAGTGAATCCAATAGCGGAATTTTAGTGGTGCTCTCTTCTGAAGTTTCAGGTCTTTCTGGAGCTGGACTGAGGTAGCGCGTCCAATAGTGAAATTTCAGTGGCGCTCTCTTTCGAAATTTCAGGTCCGTCCAGAGCTAGACTGAGGCAGGTCGTCCAACAGCGATCTCCTTCGAAATTCCAAGTTCAGGTCCGTTAGGAGCTAGAGCTTGGCGACTCCTCCAGGAGCTAAAATTCAGCAGGTCTTCCGGCAACGATCTCCTCCAAAATTCCATGTCCAGGTTCAGGTCCATTCGGAGCTGGACTGAGGCAGCTCGTCCAGTGACCGATTTTTTTTTTTATTTTCTTTCCTTTTCTTTTCTTTTTTAAAGCTACACTCCTTTTTTTTTTTTCTGGAATATAACTTCAAAAAGGAAAAAAAAAAAAAAAAAAAAAAAAAAAAAAAAAAAAAAAAAAAAAGAAGATAAATCCATGGTAGAAAACAAAAGAAATAATGAAAACTCCAATAACATCTTGGAAAGAAATGGAGTGAAATCAAATGGAGTCCCACACATAATATTCGGCTAGTGTAATATATGGGGAATATAAACTAATCAAGATGCCCAATATTAACATTCAGTTACTAACAAAAATTTCTCAAACCAACCAAAATGCCAAAAAACCAAAAATTTCTTAAATTTTTTTCAAAATCGCATGAACAACGGGTAAAAAGAAATCATTACGATTCCCACAAACGACGCCAATATGTTGTGGTGATTTTTTGGCGTTGAATCGGGTTCTTCGAATTTGCAAAATAGAGAATAAAACCGGTCAGAAAGGNGGGAATATAAACTAATCAAGATGCCCAATATTAACATTCAGTTACTAACAAAAATTTCTCAAACCAACCAAAATGCCAAAAAACCAAAAATTTCTTAAATTTTTTTCAAAATCGCATGAACAACGGGTAAAAAGAAATCATTACGATTCCCACAAACGACGCCAATATGTTGTGGCGATTTTTTGGCGTTGAATCGGGTTCCTCGAAGATGAACAGTGATTCTCCTTTGTCCCTTGGTCAAAGTTTGTTTTTCAAAGTGGGTCTCTCGATGGTTGCCAGAGAAAGCCAAAGAAAAGAGAGAAATTGATTGGTGGAGGTTACTGAGAGTTGTCTATGGGTAGTCAACGTAATAGTCAAAATTGGTTCTTCCCCGTCTAAAGGCAAATGTTCCCCATAATGCCAAAAGGAAGGAAAATAATTAATTCTTGGAAGTTGGCAACAGCCTCAAGGTGCCGAAAATGTAAGGTCCTAATATTCTCTTCTTCTTTTTCTATTTAAACCTTACATTAATGACATTGGTTCATTATGGGTAATTCCACTTGGTAGATGAGTGATATGTGGCTTGCTTTGTTATTTGTTTTGGGCTTTATTTAAATTTATATTTGGGCCACCACATTATTTAGATATTTAATAATTTTAATCCAATTTAAATAATTGTGTTGCATTTGATGAAAATTTTCATAACAGATTTTTAATTAAGTACCACTTTCCATTTTTCTTTCTTAGATGTTCATGAGAAATTAAAAAAATAAAACTTAAATTTGCAAGAAACGAGAAATTTGAAAAACGAAAAACTTTTTTGGCAAAAAGGTAAATGTATTTAGCAGTTTTTTCATTATCTTGTATGGGTTAGGCTTAGCAAGTTTCAAACTGTAATCTAAATAAAATCAAGGAAGCTCATGAGTTAACCTTAAGGCCGAATGGGCCCATCTTATTGTAAAACGCCGTCGTTATGGCATCGAAATATGTGCATCGTACTCCAGCATCGCCATCATGGATTTACACGGCCGAGATTCAATCTGAGAAACCAACTCCATCAGAAGAGAAAGTCGGTCATTTCCCACTCAAAGTGTATTGGGAAGCGTGAGACACTCTCTGACACAGAAGTATACTGAAACTCGCGTGCACTGATATTTAAATTAATTTCTTCTAGTTTTCTCTTTTTTTCCTTTAAAAATTATTAGAAATTGCGAAGCATACTCGTAATATAATATTTTTTATAATGCTGAAATTACCGTTTAATATATCAATAATTTTTTTATTTATAAATGTATAATTTTTTTATGTTAATATTTTGTTATAATTTAGATATAATATTCTAAAATTATTTTATTTTTCTTTTTGTTACTCTTTCATAATTGTTTTTAAAAAAATTGTTGAGGAAGAGATTCCATGTTTTTAAATTAAGGTTCATTTTTTCACAAATAAATAAATTAAGGTTCATTGTCCCAGGAATAAAAATTTTTTGGCCCCCACATATTCTCAAACAACGTGAGGGACTGACGCTGTGTTTTTGAGCGTGGAGAAGAAAGCTTGTCGTTTTTTTAGAACCAGAAAGACTCATCTTTTTGGAGCCAAAAAAATCCCCTAAACTGCAATCGTTCATCATCGACTTTTAGCTGGCTAAAATTAGAACTTCAAGTTGAACGAACACTGTCTCATTTCCTGAACCCTGTAAGTTTTAATTTTTTCCTTTTTTTTTCTGACCCAAGAGTGTTGTTTCTTTGGTATGGCTCTGTGAATGCTTGGAGGTTCTTATCTCACTGGGTTTTCGTTTTTTGTTTTCTGTAGGTGCTTGCTTGTTGTGTCTTTGCTTCTTCTAGTTTACCCTGAACGTCGTAGTATAAATTTTTATTTTTATTTTTTTATGCTCATCTGGGTTCCTAATGCTGAAGCTTGCCGAAGCTAAAGTTGGAATCTTTTTGCAGATTCCCTGTTTCATTGCCTAGAAAATCCATTGGGTTTGTGTTCAGCTGGGTTTTAGTATAAATGTGGGTTTCCACGCTTGTTTATTCCTCTACTTCTGTTTCCGTTTTTTTTTAAATTGTAAAACTACTAAATCCATGCGATAACTGTTTTTGGTTTTTTTGATGTCTCCAGTGGATTCAAATGTGCCTCCAAAAAGCCTAGTTCATTTTTTTAATGGGCCGATTCAACGCCGGGAATCCCGGTTCTTCTTTGGGCATGTAGTGGAGATGCTATGCCCATTATAAGCCTGCTTCTATAAAAATATATATTTTTCGTTTATATTCTGAAATTTACCAGTTGTGGAAGCGTACAATTGTTATTAGATCTATATCAGTATTTTATATTTCTGGGTTTTAGATTCTATAAAGAAATGGAATTTGTTACCACTAAACCCCTTAAACCCTCATCAAATATATCTGAAATTGTCTCCAAGTTTGCAAAAGTTTGCAAGCTAAGATCCATTGGTGTGTTTCCTTCTGAAAACCCCCTTCAGCATCAGCGCCTACACCAAAACCCCAGTATAAAGAATGCTGCTTCTGGTGAGGATAGCAGTGATGTGACCGATGAGACAGAATGCAACGGTGTGAAAATCCATCCCCAACCCATTGAAGCTCCGAACAATAGCAATGTGTGTGTTGATGGAGAGGTAGAGAAGTTGTTTGACATTGTCTCAGCTCTGAAATCTGCTTATGTTCAGCTTCAGGAAGCTCATGTTCCTTATAACACAGAAAAGATTATTGCTGCTAATGAACGTGTTATGGCTCAGCTTGAATCGCTCTACAAGATCAAGGCTGCTTACGAGGAGAAGCAACACTTAGAACGCATTTCTGGAACCTCTTCTGCTCTCCTGCAGCCAAAAATTGAAGTGAATGAGAGGCTGCTTGCAGAGTTGAAGTCCCAAATGAAAGTTAAGAATTCTGAGATTTTAAGGCTGTTACAAGAGCTACGGGATTTGGATGCCAAGAATGCGAAACGGGTTGAGAAGATTAGGCAGATTAGGCTGGAAAGGAAAAGTGCAATAGTTTTGAACATTACCACATTCCAGAATGCTTTCAGAGCCACTTCAAAGTCCATTCATGATTTTGCAAAGCCGTTAATTAGCTTGATGAAAGCTTCAGGTTGGGATTTAGATCTGGCAGTAAAGTCAGTCGAAGATGAAGCTGTTTATGGAAAAAAATCTGACAAGAAGTATGCATTTGAAGCCTACATTGCGCGTAGAATGTTTAGCGGGATGTTGTTGAAAACTTATGATGTTGATTGTGTCATGAAGTTTGATGATCCTGTTGATGCTTTGATAGCATATCCGGATTCAGATTTTGCCAAATTCTGTGGGAAAAAATATCTATTAATTGTTCATCCAACTATGGAATCGTCATTCTTTCGAAATCTAGACCAGAGGATGTTTGTAATGTGTGGAAAGCATCCAAGGACGCCATTCTACCAAATATTCGCCAAAATGGCCAAGTGGGTCTGGGTTTTACAAGGTATTGCTGCCTCATTAGATCCCAAAGCAAAGGTGTTTTCCGTCAGCAGGGGAAGCCAATTCTCAGATGTCCATATGGAATCAGTGGAGGAGGACAAGGAAGATGTAAATCTCTTTGATGGACAACTTCCTCGGAGAGTTGAGTTTATGGTCATGCCTGGTTTTAAGATTGGAGAGACATTGATGAAGTCCCGGGTTTATCTATCAAAACAGGAACTTCCAACTGATAAATGCTAAATGGAGGTGGTCCAACTAACTGGTAATTTAACGGAATCTAATTGTCATTTTTTAATTATGTTTATAATTAGCTCTAGCTTAGTAAAAGTTGTTATTGGAGTTTTCAACTGCATTGTTGAGAATGGTACACCCTCAAAGCTGAGAGTTTTGTATTTCCAAGTTAAGAGGTGGTTTTTGGCTAGGCTAATGTTTTGGACCTAGATTGTTAATTTCTTTTTGAACTGTAAATATATATCTAATTAATGGTCTTAAGTTTTCTTTCTTTCTTTCTTTCTTTCTTTTGGGTGATGTTTTAATACTCTTAAGTTTCCCAGCATTATTTTTATTCGAATTGATGGACATTAGGTGTGTGAATATGAAGATTGTTTCTTGATGTTCTCTGCAAGTCACTTTCCAAAAGGTTGATGTGAAAGCTTTGCACTACTACGGATTAGAACAATGGCCATGATGTCTAACAATTTTTCTTGGTTAAGGTTGCAAAAAATCTTGCTGTATTTATATTGTCTTCTTTCGTTTGTGGGGTTTACTCACCACCCTTTCTTCTATTTTAAGCTTTGCATGAACTTTTTCTAGCAGTAGATCATAGCAGCTAACGGTTAACCTTGCGTTTTGAGAAATTTACCCCAATGAACTGTTGGGATTTAGAGGATTGTTGCTTTGTTTTGATCATTGTTTTCCATAAATTATTATATTAATCATTATTATTATTCTTATCTTTTTTTTTTTAGGTAACTAAATAGGGTTAGATTTTATTTTATTTTTTCATTACATGAAATCGTAGCCTCATCGTTTTACAAATAAGTGTCAGACATGAGTGAGAGGAAGAACTCAAAAGAAAAGTGCTTTGCGAGAAAAAGGAGGGGAAAAAATGAAAGTTGAAATGCAGGATCATTAGGGACTATCAACTCCATCACTATCAGCTGAAAACAAGTCCTTGCATAGCTCTCCATAGAATCTAGATACCAAATCAATGAAAACAGGACACTTCAGGCTTTTCCAGCAATACAGAAGCTCTTCCACATCCATCAAATCCTCTACTTTCCCTTCTTCAATAATCATCTCCATCAAATAATTCTCAAAGCTCCTGCATGCATCTTCCACGACTTCAACACCCGAAACTGCTTCCCCTTTACAAGCCATGCTGCTAGGCTTTGCGTAAGCCGGCATAAGAGGCGATGGATAAAACATCATCTTATCGGATGCTCTATCAGAGAAACTCTTAAGCTCCACCAGTCTCTCCAACTCATTTGCACCTGAGAAATTCTTAAGCTCCACCAATCTGTCCATCTCTTTTGTCTTTCCAGAAGAACACAAAGCTGCTAGTAACCCAGAAAGTAGATTTTTTGAAGGGTTTCTAACTTTGGTTAGGGTGGTTTGGCGAGGACGAAGTCGAAAGGCTCTTATAAAGAGAGGTTTCTTTAGCTTGAATTTGAAAGTTGGGAAGAATCTTTTGCATGGTTTGAAAAACTTAGACTTGAAGCAATGTAATGCTTTCACTTTCATAGTTAATGATTGGCAATCAGAGTGTAAATGAAGGAATGTATTAGGGTGTTGGCAGAGGTGTGAGTTGCTTTTAATCTCTTTGGAAGGAGTAGAAGGGGTATGCTCTTGGTTGGTATAACAGGAAGAGAGAGAGAGAGAGAGAGAGAAGTGCGTTTGTTAGTGAGAGGAAGAGATTGGACGGAGACTTTGTACTTTATGTTTTTTCTAAAGCAAAGGCTAAATTGGGTGCTAATCACGTCTTGGAGTTGGGTTAGTGGCATAGCATGAAGTAAAAACCTCTCTGTTTTCAGAATCTCCTAATTGGTTGAGGGTCTTATTGCTCGTTTTAGCACAGCTTGGCCTTCTGACTTCACAAAAGTTGCTGCTCTACATGTTTTCTTTTTTCTTTTTTTTCCTCTTTTTTTTCCTAGTTTGGAAGAACAAAATGGCCTTTAACAAGTTAACATATTGCCCACTTTTAAGCTAGTTTATATCCAATAATTATTCATTTAGTTATTTATCTGAAAAAAAAAAATTAAAAAATTACATTAATAGTCAACGCTTAATGAAATCTCTTTTTTTTTTTTTTCCTCTTCTTCTCTTTTGCCTTTAAAATCTAAACTAGGAAAATATAAAGAAAAGCAATCATCCTAAAGGTGGACATATATTCAATTTGGTTTCGTTATTAAGCTTTCAACCTCATCAAATAAAACTTACACATTTGAGAAATAAACCTTATCAAACCAAACTATCTATGCTTGATACAACGAACGCAACCAGGTAATACTCGATGCAAATTGAATTGGTCGGATCGGTCCAGTTTTTACCGTTCCAAATAAATATACACTAACTTCAATCCAAAGATCTTCCACAGAAAAGAAAGAAAATTTCTTGCACAGTAACAAACCACCTAACGAGAATTTGGCTATGGCCCCTTACGATGGTTTTGAGTAGGTACACACACCTTAGATGGCTACAAAGCCTACATCCACCACCACCCTCCTCTTAGGTCCATTTTTCGTCCCTTAATTGCCAATCATAGTCCCAATTATATATTGTGTTTGAAATTGATATTTTGCCTGTTTTATGTAGTTTATCTCCTTTGAACATTTCATATATCATGCTGTCATGTGTCTGTGTTGAAGGAAACGTCTCAATCCTTTTATTCAATTTATAATTCAAGTGGTGCTAAGAAAGCCATATCTCCTTTCAAAAGGAATTTTTTTTTTCTTTTTTTTTCTTTCTAATTGTTCCTCGCCAAATTTTTTTTCCCTATTGCTGTTCCATGTCTCTCAAAGGCATCGTCTCTATCTGCTTGTTAACCTTTTGTATTCTAATTTGATATTACCATATGACATGGATTCTTTTAATGTGCACTAAATCTCCATAGTTGAGTCAATATCAGATTAGTTGTTGGGCCTTTTCTTGGAAGCAGCTTGGACTTTATTGTCTCAGCCATTTGATTAGACATATTTAGGCTTCAAGCTCTCTTTTTTTTTTTTCTTTTTTTTCTTTTTTTTTTTTTCAGTTTTTTTAATCTGTAGACCAAACCCATTTAAGAATTTGCTTCTCAAAAGTTGTACAAACATGGATAGAGTTTAGTTTTAGGGGCAAGAGGAATTTGCTTTAAGACCAAAGATAAATTAATGAACCCCACATGGAATAAATTGCTTGCTACTAATAGCTACTAACCTCAAAATTCAAAGTTTCAAATAGGAATTGCAGTTAATCTCTGCTCGGGATGATTTTTAATTCTGTTTTTTTATAAGAGCTTTTTAAAAAGCTACATTTTCGGTTTTGAAGTTGTTCTGAAAATCTAAAAGACTTTTCAGAAAACTATCCTGCTTTTGACCAATGCTAAATTGGGCCTTACTAGAAAAATATTATATAATAAAGAGCCATGAAAATTCACACAGCTCAAGAAAATCCATAATATCAAGGACACAAATAAGAGATGTCAAATTCAACCATGAATTTCACATGTGGAAGTAGGCAATAGTAGTACTTAAACTTGAGCTATTTCTTATCCAACTGGTTGTGAGTATTACTTTATGTTTGTTCTTGAAACCCTTTTGCTACCTGAAAATTGGTAACCAGGGTATCGCCAGCTTTACTATAAGAGAGAGGTTTTCAAGGACCAGACAAGGGGTGTCCAGATCGAGGCGTGTGGGGTCTTGTAGATATGAAGCAGTTTGGGGAAAAAAGCATGGAATATCATCATTTCTGGAGCATGGAATTATGAAAAAAATATAGCAATTAGTAGACAAATGGGGTCTTGCTGGCTTCTAAAACCATCATTACTTGTATACTGCTTTAGATAAACAAAGGACAATATCTAGAGAAGAAGTTGCCTACCCTTGAAGTGGCAGCAATATATTACTGGTATCCAAGAAATTGCAAACCAAAAAACATCCATAAATATTCAACCTCTCTAATTTTGTTCTTTCCACTAACTAATGTCATCACCTATGTTTCTATATGTCCTTTTATTGAAATATATTACTATTTGTCTCAACCTTTTTATTTTTAATTTATTATTATTTATATATATTTGATATTGGAGTTGCGATTGAATTTAAGATTATTGTCCAAGAAAACAATAATTTTTAGCAGGAACTAAATGAATCTCACAACTCATAAGTTGTTATATCAAATATGTTTATTACTATGAGTGATTAATTTGACACTTTTTCTATTGATAAATAGAATATTTCAATCTAATAAACACTAAACATAACAACAGAACCTAACTTCACCTTTACCTTCACACACCCAAAAAAAAATATAAAAAAAAAAAACGACTCCATTTATACAAAAAATTGGAATTGCATTGACCTTTAGCTAGTCAATTCACTATATATATATACACACACCCACACAGAGAGAGAATAAAAAAACATAATTCTATTATATTAATGCAACACTATTGGTGCAATTTTGCTGGCGGTAATGATGAAAAGAGAATCATTAAATTTAATACGCGGTTTGTGCTTCCCACTGCTTTTCTTGCCAAACCATTCTGGTAGTCTAATTAAAAATCTACATTCTCTTTAGCATTTCATAAACCAAAAAGTCTCTGCCCCATTTTACTTTTTACTTCTTGGTTTTCTCTCCACTCTCCAATTTCCAAACATATCCAACAGCACACCTCCCTTTTCAAAACAGAGGAAAACAAACAAACAAAAACCAGACTCATAAAGTGAGAGAGAAAGAGAGAAGAAAAAGAAGGAGAGCTCAATCCAATCCATGATGGGCAACTACAGGTTCAGGTTATCAGATATGATTCCAAATGCCTGGTTTTACAAGCTCAAAGACATGAGCAAAACCAGGAAGCAAACCAATGTGAAGAAAAAACTATCCTTATCTTCTTCCCCACAAAGATCACAACTTTCTCAGCCAGGAGGATATAACAGCAAATATGAAATCCAACCCACAAAACCTGACAGATTATACAAATCTCACAGGCTCTCAAAATCCTCAGATACAAATTTTCCTGATCCACCAAGAAGATCATCCAAAAGAAGAACCAAAAGGAAAGCAGTTTATAAGCCTTCTAATAAGCCTGTTTTCTCCTCCTCTGTCTCACCCCATTGCAGCTGCCATGCCAAGCTCGATTCAGCTCGGGCTAAACCCGACCCGGTTCCTTCTCCGGATAATTACTTCCTGTCTTCCAGTGAGAGCTCTACTGAACCAGATGGGAATTTCCATGAATACATTCCATCAGAATTTGAAGGTGGTCATGATGACAAATTTGCTGTTCCTGAATCTTTTGTGGAATTAGCTTCATGGTCAAGTCCTTGTGATTCTAGACTCAGTTCTTCAACTACTGATATAATCATCGACTTGAATGAGGAAGCATCGATCAGGAAAACAGAGAAGCTTGATGGGTTCGACATGATTTCTGAGCTTGAACTTTCTCCAATTTCCACCAAGCCAATGCACTTCGATGACAATGTGTTTGAAGCTACCAAGTACAGAAGAAGAAGCTCATCGAAAATGGAGGAGAGCAAAGGACGAAAGTCTCTGTCCGTGAAGATTGTCAAGGAGGAAAGTTTCAAGACACAGAGGGAGCAGAAAAATGCCAATCCTTCGGTCCGGAAATCGTCTGGAAATTCCACTGGGATTAGGCTCAGAGCCAATTCTCCGAGACTTGCAAGCAAGAAAATTCAAGGGTATGCAAGAAAGAGTGTCTCATCCAGTAGCAGTGCGTGCATGAATTCTAGGAATAAATGCATTTCAGAGAGCTTTGCCATTGTTAAATCCTCGGTTGATCCACAGAGAGACTTCATGGATTCAATGATGGAGATGATTGTCGAGAATAATATCAGGGCGTCTAAGGATTTGGAAGAACTTCTAGCTTCGTACCTTTTGCTTAATTCCAATGAATACCATGATCTCATCGTCAAGGCTTTTGAGCAAATCTGGTTTGATATGGCTGACAATGCAAAGTAAATTTCTCAGAATATCAAATTGCATATATTATAATATATCAGCTTCTTTTTTTTTCTTTTCACTTTTTAAAAACTTTTTTTTTTCCCTTCCTTTTTCTTCTCAGTTCTGGTTCATGAATTGTCTGATATATCTAGATAAACAGTAAGCTGAATCACATTTTCATATGGAAATTATGCAGTAAGATAGTAATTTTAGGTTAGAGATAATCATTCTGCAGATAGCTTTTTCCAATGGTTTTTGGTATTCTGTAGAATAAAAAGTTTCATATAATTAACAAAATGCAATAAGTAATTTTTTTTATTTTTTTTACTTTTTTTTTTTTTTTTTCTATTGGGGGCAGTAGAAGCTTTCCAAAACTTGAACTTGTCTGAATGTTGGATGTTATTGCAATTGTTTGCTCAAGCTGTGGTCTTATAAATTTTTGAATTTGCGGATTGTATATAACTGTTTCAGATCTTATGTTTTATTTTCCGGTGCTTATTCATGTCCAACCTATTTTTTAAAATAATAAAATAAAACTAGACATTTAAAAGAGGTTAGGCTTTTTAGATAATGTGAAATTTTATCACTAGCCACACAGAAATGAAGATGAAAAAAATGGAACAGAAATAGTATAGATAATTTAAAGGTCGATGATATTTAGGGATGGTTATTAAGATCTATGGGTATCGAATGAATTTTTTTTTTCCTAAATTCTATTAATTTCAAGAGGAAAAAATTACAAATAAATTTTCAAATTCTCCATTTCTGTGTTTCAAAACCCACGCCCTCCTTCGGTGCTCACTTGACAATCTAATTTTCCCTAAAAGCCAAGAAAGAAAGTAATCCAAACTAAGCCCCAAGTGAGAACTTTTTAATAAAGTACTTCCCCAAAGAATATCCACTATAAGGTTTTAGAAGGTTTTCCATAAGAACATGATTCTAATGGAACAAAATTTATTCAAGAAATTAGATTAAAAAAATTTAAAATGTGTTATCATGTAAGGAGTTTGATATTTCAAATTTAATATCACTAGCAAAAATGGGTCAAAATAAAAAAATAATGAAAAAATAATAATAATCTTGTATCCTTGAATAGAAGGATAATCCTTCATTATTTGGCTCATAAATTAACTCATCCCCAAGTCAAACCACCCAAAAATAAAAATTATAACCACAGATAATAATAGCATCAAATTAGCCTATATGAACCTATTAGTGATTAGCCAAGTCATACAAAAAAGGTAATAATAAAATTAGTTATCATCAAACAAGGATTATCAAAAAGTGTTGTTGGGCACAAATTGAGATTGAAATGAATGGTTCAAGGACAAGCAAATTGGCGTGGACTTTCTTGAGAACATAAAACATAATTTAAAAAAGAGTACAAAACAGGGTTTAGCCTAACATGATTGATCAAAAACCAACAAAACGTCAATGGTTAATGGTTCTGTTTCACTTTTTACTTTATTTTTTGACAACAGGACCACTTAGTGCATCCCTTATATTGCAATTATTACGAGTCATAGAAAGCATAGCTTGTTTCATCTCCAATTCTAGTCAATATAGGACCACCCTTCTTTCCATTTTGTCACAAATTATTATGAATTTTAGCAAATATAGTAACTTTTTTAAGCTATGGCTTCTGTTGCTTATACAAATGGGACTACTCTTTTCAGGGGCTCACATTTTTGTACTGTGGTTTGCAGTCTAGAGGGCCAAACATTTTGTGATGCTGATAGCAGTTGTAGAGGCAAAAATCTTTTAGTCCCAAAATAAGTTCACTCTATAATTACAAAAATGATATAATTTTTCGAAGATTTAAGTTTTGGTTTAGTATACCCAGAATGTGATTTCAAAAATTTCTTGCCAAACAAACATTAAAAAGAAGTATAGTTCAGAAAAAGAAGGGTTGGGAATGTTCATTGGGGAGGAAAATTGCGGTTTACTATCCAATTTTTAAATGCCAGCAGTCAACAGTCTTGTTAGCTGCTTATCAAGCTCTGAAACTTGCACGCCATCTCACATCAATTACATAGGACTGCCATCGAGTGTGACAAATATTTTGCAGATCAATTGTCTGAATCTAGTTCTCTGTTACAAGGAGAGAATACAACTAGGTTATTAGGTTCACGGTAGGGGCGCTATGTAAACAGTAAGAAAGGAAGTGAAAATAAAATAATAATTTTTTTAATAATGGTAAAGAATACATCAAATTTCAGTTAACTTCTCAAAAGTTTAAGTTCCTGTGATTTTGTCTTTCTTCCATGTCAAAAATTTTCAGTCTTGAATTGTTTTTTTTTCTCACTTTCTAGTTTACAGTCCTGCATCTTTTAGCCCATATATGACAATGGTGTTAAAAGTTTATATCTCAATTTCAGTCCTGGTCTTTCCACCATTGACTATATACCAAAAAAGAACAAAAATGGAAAAATAATTGAAACCCAGCTGGTTCTAATGGGTTTTGAATAAACCAAATAAACATTGAAAAAAAAAATGAAGCTCAAATTATCCATTTCATAATAGCATGTTCCCTATGATAGAAAGAGATTGAAGAGAGAGCAAATAATGGCTGGGGACATAGCATGGGTTTTTTGAACCTTTTTAAAGTGAAAAGTATTTAGTAACCTTCACATGGTATGAGACCCTTTCACAACCCTGAAAGGACCACCAAAGAAGTAACAAAGACCCAAGGACCACAGTCGAATTGAAGGGAAAGAAAAAAAAAATATCCAATTAGCCAACCAGCTATTCTGATTCTTTGGGAAGATTACCCATGATTTCATTCTTGATGGGTCTCTTTTTATACAGAAAAACTCTCAGGACTTGTTTCTTTCAAACATTAGTAGACTTTTAATTTCCAACCCAAGCTCTTATCCTCTTCTAATTTGTAGTGCAGACAACTTTTTAGGCAACCCTCAACTTGTTCTAAGGATAGAAATCCTATTATATAATAGGGTTAATTTCAACTAGAGATAATGAAGTTTGGCTTAAATCAAATTTAGTTTTTTAAATTTTTTACAATACATTTGTAGCTATTGTTGATATATTCAATTACTAGAAGACAACATAAAAAGATAAATTTGATTTAAGTCAAATTTTAAAAATTGCAGTTTAAATTAATCATATGTAATATGTTTATTGGATTACTATGAGAATATACAATATATGAAATTTATGGTAGGTGGAAATAATAATTATTCCTAATCAGGAAAACTTCATGATAAACATTTGGACACTGCATGCAGCTAAAAAAAATCTCAACATTTTAATTTTTCTGTGTATGAAACACTATAATTATTTCATCTTGACTATTGCAGCATGCTACATCTCATTATTTCACATTAGTGGTTTTGCTTCCATTCCTCTAATCATAACTACTAATTACAGACCACAATAAACCTTCAAATGTAGTCTGTAATTATAATTTCATAGAGCAATGACACTAATTAGACCTCAATAATATTGAACTTTGAAAAGTACAGCACAGTGATATTGTTTTTCCATCTAATAAAATATGGAAACCTAGAGAGTAAACTAATACAGATAAAGAACAAGACTCATGTGCTCTGCATCCCGAAATTCCTGGCTTAAAGGACCGTTTGGAGGTCGTACATGAATAAGACCAGATACTGTCCGTACCCAAATTTAGCTAAACATGAACAAGATGGAACTTTCCAGAAAGTAGCTACACTTTGCCCAATTCATCATTAATAATTGAAAATTACAGATGAAAAAGTTTTGCTGTGCTTCTCAATCATAACCAATGTATACACAGACTCGAATTTTTTTGTATGCAGTGACTCTTCATGACAGGCAGCGTGGCAGTAAAAAGATGACATATTTTCATTTATATAAGCATATAGTCTCAATTTACACACCAGATAACTATAAGGCATCCATGTATTTTGAATGCTAACATACAAACTGGTTTACATGTTTTTGGAAACTCAACCTCTCTATAACATGGAATCTCAATTCACAATTTTTATCACAAAATGCTAGATGACACTGAAACTATTTATTTAATAGCAAGCACAACACAGAGGACATCACAGCCTTATAAATTAAAGCCTAAAGAGTACGATTATTTACTCTCTCATTGTGACATTTTGCAGATATATTTACTTTCAAATTTGTCTAAAACAATACCCAACACCTGAATTACCCGACTTTTGTACCGGAATACATGATTCCCACCTTCCACTTTTAAGTATCGATTACCCTAACCAAGTAAGGGGGAATCCAGCTGGCATTTCAGGTGTTTTCCTTGTATCTTCATATTAGATCACATTTGCCATTCATCTCAATGACCCGACTATTCATGATGATTTCCATATACTAATTCCTTCTGCTTTGATGCCCTTGACCCTTTCCATTTCTTGCAGTTTTCTTATAATTACATTGCATTGAAACCTCACAAGGCGCTTGAAACCCAATATTTTCAACAGCACCAACTGTATTGAACAGCCGTCTTTTGTGCACCTCCTCCACCAATGACCGGTGCAGTAATTGACTACGTACATCAACCAATGATCTGTTCCTCATCAGTTTATGGCGGCCATCAATAACCCTTCTGTCTTTTGAACTAGATGATAGAAATGCTTTGCATTGGTCCATATACTGTCTAGCCATGAGCTGTGCATGTGCATTACGGTTTTCTTCAGGACAAAACCTAGTGGACTTGTGACTCTTTGTGATTAGATGTTTGTCTCTTACAGGGCTTGTACTGGATTCGTGCTCATCACCAGATAAGTAATTTGAGTTGGAATATGTTCCTGAGTTTGAAGAGCATTGAGAACTGGTATCATCGAGCAAATCATCTGCAGGAGCAATTATTTCCAGTTGACTTTATATTTCAAATAGACAAGGCTTACTATATGCTTCTAATATTTTTTCAAAAATTTTGACACTGGTTTCGTAGGAGTTTGTTAGATTGCATCTATATATGTTATGACGTTAGGGATTGTAGAGTAGCATATAAAATTAGCCCAACTAGTCAGTGAATGTTCCAATAAAAACATCTAAACACAGGCCTTTTGAAAGCCTATAGTTGACTTAAGGGCAGGTTGAAACTTGAAAGGACTTGGAGGCAAGACATGAATCCAGGCCAGTATTCTTTTTACTATAAGCATCACGGTATCATGAGTTAAAAAGTGATCTTGAAGATGTGTATGCAAGTAGTGCATCCTATTTAACCTATAGCAAGGTCTGATTCCAGGTGCTAGTTTAGTTTAGTAGGTTTGTTGGCACTGTATCAAAGACTTTGATTCAACCGAAAGCTATAACAGGGTACTAAGTGATGGAAGAGAGTTACTACAACTACCAGTTGACACCTAATGGAATTTAAAGCAATAGAACCTCAAATATAGAATGCAAAGCATGCAGCAATCCTAATCTTGGCTTTAGTAGGAGAGTCCAAAGTGCAAGTTTGAACATGTGGTAGGTGAAATTCCAAAGGAAAGAAATGGACAGCATACCTTCAAGCCAATTCCAGTCATTTGCCATTTTGTCAATCTTATGAGAGGTGATCAAGCCTGAGCCTGATGCCTGGGACGATGAGCATGAGGAGAAATTGTAGAAAGGATGATGAGGCCCACCGTCGTCGTCTTGATAGTTAAATGTATGGTATGGTTCAGTCTTCCAGTCTGGTACTAGAGCAGATATCTCCCCTTCAATCATATCTGCAATTTCACATGGCTCCCAATCATTGATCTCCAATTCCTTCACCATCTCCGTTGCAACATCGATTGGTGTGTCACTTAAAATGTCAAAAGGGAAATATATGTTCCTAAGAGATTCTGCAAGAAAACACAGTAGATAAAGCTTTAACCAACTAAATTATCTAACATAAGCTTGGATTAAAATTGAAGCAGCAAGCTATGCATACATTGGTAAATCTTCAGCTATTTTTTATACCTTTCAGTTTCCTGATACAGGTCTCTAACAAATCAAGAAAATGCTCTAAAATCAAACAAAGATAAAGAAACTGAACTTGTTGAACATATTCATGGGAAAGTTTATTTAGTACCATCTTTATCAGCAATCTGAACTTTGAGAAAGAGGCTATCATCTTCATGATTCAGTTTCCCCGTGATTGTCATGTCAGTCCGGGGTAATTTATCTCTCAACTGTAGTTTCGTCACTTCTTTGTCATTTAAAAATGGTTTCTGAATTTCAATCTTTCCTACAGGCAACTCATTTTCATCACACACCAGAAATGGGTCAAGCAAGAGGTCCTTTGCTGATAATCTCTTTGAAGCAGTTACTAAGCATTTTCCAATAAATCGTTGTGCTTCCAAATCTCCAATTCGGTAGAATGCCGCTGGTAGCTTTCCCTGAACAAAGTGGAATGTGGATGAGTTTCTGTTTGCTGGTATCTAATAGTCTTAACATCAAAGCTTAAACCTACCGAGGTCACTTTCTTGTAAATTTGTGCAGGGTTCGAACATTCACTATACGGATATTCAGACGTAAGCATCTCTAAAACACACATGCCAAATGAGTAGACATCAACTAGTTCATTGTAATCTTCCTCGTATAGTTCTGGTGCCATGAACTCTGGAGTGCCTAGGATGTTAAGGAGATAAACTATTTAAAACCCGAGGAATAAGTTCCTCTACATTTATGTGCTAATGGCAGAGAGAGGAGTACCTATAACACTATGAGCAGATTGGGAACCATGAAGAATTGCTGCCAACCCAAGATCACCAATCTTGACTTGCCCGAGATGGCCATTGACAAAGATGTTGTCACACTTAAGATCTCTATGGATTACAGGAGGATCATGGTTATGTAGATAAACAAGACCCTGTACAATTTGGCGTGCCCAGCATTTAATGGCTCGGATGTCCACCCACTTATATCTCTTCCTGTATCTGCATATCATGGCACACATACTTCCCATGTCAATTCATTATACTTTGTAAAGAATTAAATTATCAGTCACTTATATTCGAGACTTGTTATCTGGAAGCATGGTTAACAATCAATAGAAGTATGGTTTCTGCTGATCATATAATGTTCTTCTACCAAAGTAAATGGAAATTTTCATTTTTCAGTACTCTCTCTTAAGTTTCAACCAAACAGCAGAGGCCACAGACATGGTGTCTAGTTGCAGTTTCCCTATGGTTTTAACACCATATTTCCTATGCAGCACAATAAAATTCCAAAATTTATTTTCTACACTAAATTTTACATAGTTCAGTGGATGCATCTGGAAGGACTATAGAGTTAGAAAGGAAATTACTCTCTTAGTGTTCCGGAAGTGAACATTTCGGTAACGAAGTTGAAAGTTTTTTTATCAATATCAATCCAGGACGTGTAGAAATTAATGATGGAGTCATGATTGAGGGTGCTCAGGAGATGAACCTCTGAGTAGAGTCGCTGCAAATCCTCTGGTGATTGGAGCACTTCTTTGAGTTTTACCTGGTTCCATGCAACCTCCATTCCAAGAACCTCATCAATTGCCTTGTACACTGTTTTCATTGCTCCTTTGCCAAGAACTTCTTCAAACTATTCATTACAAATACAACGTTATTATTATCAAATTCAAGCAGTAAGTTTTCTTTTTTGTTTTTTTGCTTTTTATTTTTTTATCATTTTACAAGTTGATGGGGTATTTGCACAAACCAAATTAAGTCCAATAAACCTATTTGCACAAATAAATTGCTATCATCTAGATGAGAAATTGATTCATGTAGTATCTGCTAAGTATAAAAGCACAGTACACCATTTTTAAACATAGAATTCCAACCAAACATAAGCCAAGAAAGTTCTGAACTGATAACTAATGAGGCTAATCTAAAAAGTTACTATTTCCTAGTTTTCTGATTCTATAAACCGATCGTGGTCTAAACAATTTAGTTAACCAAGTGTATTAAACAATACAATACAGTATTCATAAAAATAAAAGATAAATTTATATTATAGAGTAAAAAATGTACAAAAGAAATTGCAAATCAATATATTAACCTTTAAAGAAAAACATAATATGTACTTTAAAAAGTAAAAAATTTAAATATGCACATATTAAAAAAATTGAAAAATTAAAATAGTTAATTATTATAATATAAATATTTCATATTTTTTTCATTTTATATTGTTCTTTTAGTTTTATAGATTTTTTTAATTCTATAAGAATTAATATTTTTCTCTTTCACAATCAGATTATAATAAAATATTTACACTAATTGAAATTAATAAATTTTAATTAAAGTATTTAAGTGTTACCAACTTACCATATAAAACAGAATAATAAATACGTTAAATGGATAGATTCGTTAGAAAAAAATTCACTACTTTGATTTCATTAAGAACTTGTCCAAAAAAAAATTTCATTAATAACAAAATTTATATCGCAGCAGTTGTTCAACGAAAGTAAATATGCTTTATCGATAGTCGAAGCACTTATATATTCAAATTTAAAATATATAAAAATACATATACAAAAAATATACACATACAAAAAATATACACATATTTATATATATATATATATAAACCTTCAATCACGTGGCAAAACCCACCGAAAGAGTTGATAATGTTCGTGTGAGACAAAATTTTACATTAATTAAATTAGCCTTTTAGCCACCCACTACTTCAAAAATCAAAACCCATTTATTTAAAATTAAAGTAATTTCTAAAAGTAAATTAACTAACCAAAAACTATGTTATAAATATTAAAAATAAGGAAAAGAAATGAGAGAAAATCCCATTAATATCATAAATACATACCCGACCATAGCGAGCCGTAGGATCGGTTTCAACGTAATCAGAGTGGTTAGCTTGGGCAGCTTCATCCATGGAGTGCTTCTTCTTGTACATCTCGATCGGTTTTCTAATTCTTTAACTAGACACAGAGAATCCAACGCCCAAATTAACTAGTTTTTATTCTTTTCGAAAAACTTGCATAGAAGAACGTAAAAGAAATGAAGGGCGATTAATTAATTTGCTGTTCGGCTTTGAAGGTTGTGAAAAATAAAAAAACGTGGCTGAAAGTTAAATCCGAGGCTTTCCCTCGTGATTTTCATAAGAGAAGACGCCGAATAGAAGCCAGAAGAGCCTCGAGTAATCAATCCGAAGCATAATCCATCCCATTCCCACCATCACAGCGCGTGATATACACTCCTCGTAGTATTTAGCAACCATCTATTCAAGTATTCTCTGTTCTTCTTCTAATCCCACTTCGCAGAAAACGACCTAAATTAATCTCCCAAGTGAATTGGTAAAAAAGGAGAATATTAAGTTTGGTAGACAAGAGAGATGGGCAAGCGGGGAGGGGCAATTTGGGGAAAATGAGATGTCAATTAAAGAGTTGAGAGAGTACTACGGAACTTGAAGAATCTGTGGCTGCTCATGGTATATTACGAAGATACCCCTAAACAAACAAAAGTAGAAACGCCAAGAAAATAGAAAGGGGGAAAAGGAAGAGAATTTTGGGAAAAGATTTGATGAGAAGAATGTCTTTTGGGGGAGGAAGAGAAAGCGAGAAAGGTGTGCAATATATAGGACAGGGACAGAGATGGTGTGCTGTTCTCAGTGGAGCCCACATCGGTCGAGGTGGCGCCATCTAACCCTTGTAGGCCCCACTTGATGGCGTTTCCCTGCGTTCTGATTAATTGATGTTGCCTCACCGTTGACTCGATAAATTATTATTTTATTTCCATTCATTTTTTATTCAAACGCGTTGTACTAGTTCTTTTTTTCTTTTTTTCAATTTAGGACCACTTTTTTTTTTTTTTGATAATTAATTTAGGACCACTTCTTCAAATATTTTTAATCTAATTTCTTAGGTTATAAAAACTATATCTGCTAACTTTAAAAGAAAAAGTGCAGTGGATGTTATTTTGAGCATTGTCAGAAGAAAAACGTTAACTATTTAAAATTTTTAAAAAAAGTTAAATTATATTTAAATTAAACATTAAAAATAATGGACAAAATTAACCCTTAAAATCAAAGATGCATTACAAAAGTTATAAAAAACAATAAAAACTATGTGAGTTTTTAATGTATTTTGTACGGGGTGTATAAAAAAAAATTTATCAACTGATTAAATTGACCGATCTAATCTAATACAATTTATTTAAATTGATTATTTTAGTGTTATTAGATTTGATATGTTTTAAAAATTCAAAACTGATTACTAAAATCAGTTTGGATCAATTACTAATATCAGATCGGATCGGATTGAAAAAAAATAAAACTGATTATTAATTAGATTGAATTGACTATTGCCAAAATATATCGATTTCGAACAGATTAACTACCCCTAGTACAAAGTAGGATAAATTTGTATTGGGGTTGACTAAGCCAATTGTCAACTAACGATTCAGTAAGCCAATTTAAACCTGACATTTAATATACTCATTCATTATTTTTTTTAATTTTTCTTAAAAGTTTCAAACAACCACATCTTAATTAAGAGCCAATCATGAATTAAAAAAAAAAAAAAAGCCAAATAAATTTGATGCAAGATGTCTTTTAAGGAATAATTTAAAGGGAACATAAATGCAAACTACATATACAATAAATAATACATAATTAATTAAAGAGTTGAACATTCAAATATTAAGCTAATCGATCCCATTCTTAGTATTTACTATTATTAATTTATAATTATATCTTATATATTATAAAAGAGAGAAGAGGCTATGAATTTTAATTTTTTTCAATATTATTTTTGTCTCTTTCTGCCTCTAATGCTTTTTTTTTTTTTCTTGATAAAATGACAGTTTTATAAGTTATATTATAAAGGAGAGTTGGGGGAAAATTGGTGATCTTTTTCTTTTTCTGAGTCTAAAACGGTGCCTTTTTTTTCTCTATAAACATGGCATCGTTTTTTTTTACCTTCGATTAAATGGTAGATTTTGCTTTGACATATATAACAAAGCATGCATTTTACTCTAGTTGGACTTAATCTTCTTTGCTTCGTCTTCGATTCTTTATCTTCATCTTTGTCGGTGTTCGATGCAAGATGAGTATCAGTTCCATTTCTCAGCATCATTTTGATTCTATTTTTCTCTTTCACTATTTAAGCTTCTTGGTGGACTCCTCAAATCAACTCTTCCAAAATGCCAAAAAAAAGGTCTCAAGTTTCAATTGCAAATCATCTGCAAGCGATGACCGCTAATACGTATGTTTTTCGTCTTGATTCAAATTAATTAAAGTTTCTCTTATGTATTTAATTTTTCTTTTATTTGATTTTCTAATTTTTTCTTTCGATTCAGGATTATCGGATAGATGCCTCTATTTCGGTTGGTGAGGTGAAGATTTCTTTCATTGATTTAAAGTAAAAATAAAAATAAAAAATAATGTTTATTTATTTTCTTTTCCTTGCTTTTTAGAATTCAATTGAAAATGAGTGTTTTTGAGACATCATTTATTTCATTGATTTCAGCCAAATGTTTTTTCTTTAGAGAATTCAATATTCTTCTTCATTGAGTTCAATACAATTTTTTCATTAAGAATTGAATTTTAATGTGGGTGTTTAATTGATAGAAAAATATTCAGATGGGTCAAGCAATGGTGAGCCTTGTTCCTATCCTTTTGTTTTGTTTTTTTACTATTTACTTAAGCTTCCCATCCTACTTGTTTTTTTCTTAATAGAAGATTAAAGGCTGCTTTTACATTTACAGTTTGTTATTTTGTATTGTAGGATTCTCATTTCCATATTTATTATGTTTTTTTTTAATGAGTGTTATCTTTTGATCAGGTGAAAACTCATCTTGTTGGTAGTTCTGGTGGAAAGGCTAAAGATCTTATATTTAGACTTAAAATGGAGTTGAATCTCATGTCCCACTTACTCTTTCATGTATTTTAAAATCATCTTAAGGTGAATTGTACTGGAAATGTTTTTATTGAATGTGAAAAGTTTGGTAGTTCTAGGTCTGTGGTATGCAATGATTGAGATTGAATTATTTAGAGGGTTTATCGATTGAAAAATGCTTTTTTAAAATGATTTTGTACAATGGATGATGTTGCATTGAAGGTGGAAGTGCTGATAATCCTTCAATTATATTAGTGCATGGTTTTCTTTAACAGGTGAGTCTTCATTTTTGTCTCATCAAGAAATGATGCTCTGTTCTTGCCATGTAATCCAGCTTAATGCATGTAGTGTTAATAATTAAAATAAAAACATATTAGATTATTCTTTATGGATTATTTTGTCTGTACAATGGGATACTACGACATTAAATATTTGTTTTCTCAAGAAGAAGAATGGGCAGCCATATGAATGTGAGGGATATGAGGATGATTTTGAATACTATGAGATTGTTGACGAATCCGAAGTATTATTTTATTTTCCTCTATGTAGCATCATACTTATTATACACTTAAATATTTCAAATTGATCTAAGGAGGCTGCAATGCATTGTTCATGTAACTTTATGGTTTGTTGTTTTGATCAATTTACTTTTGGTTGGTTAGTCAGAACTTTGCAACTTCTATAGGGAGCAAATGGGTTATGCTTTCAAGATCTATATTGTTAAGATGGTGTGCGAAATTTTGCTTTCTTAGATTGAAAAATCGATGAAGATGTAATATTTTCCATCTTAGCATTCTGTTAAAATTTACACTGATTATTGAATTCTCTACACAGAAATTTGTTGCATTTACCAATCTCTCATGGGAAAAGGCCAAACTCTATACATCTCACCTACCTTTTTTTAGTATGGCAAAGATCAGGGATGGATAGCTAGCTCTCATTTCATACTAACACTATTTTTATGCATAAGTTTTAGTGACAACAGCCATAAAATTATTCTCTTGTACGATTTAAGTTTGGACAAATAAAGATTTTAACTTTTGATGAATTGAAGATAAGAGACTAGGTTTTTCCGTTTAACGGTTAAATACAATAGTGAAATCTTTCCTCTCTTAAGACTTGTTTGTTTATGAATTGTGTTTTTGTTTGTTTCATTATAATGGAGTGATGTATAACTGTTTGTTGACAAATAAATGTAAAAGAAGGTTATTTGGTAGCAATTATGTTTTCTTTCCCCTCAACTAACCAAATCAAGATCTGCTTTTTATATTTGCACTTCCTACCTGCACTGTATATTTCTGCTGGCAAGGTTAGAAAAGAACACAATAATTGACAAATCATCTCCAATATCTTTTTTTTTCTTTTTACAAAAATATTGTTAACAGAGATTGGTTTATTATCATAACTTATGATTTAAATCATTTTCCAAGTGCAATGGAGCAAAAGTAGTAACGGTTCAACATTACGATAAAAGTTTCCAAGGCTTCTTAGCCAAGCTTACATCAAAGCAACTTTAAAAACTTGCTAGTATTTGTATATTTGATTCCCTATTGTTCTCTTTTACAAATTGAATTACAATTCATTATTTAATTAAATGTGTTTTTTCATGTTCATGGAAGAGTCAGAAGCTTATTCTACTGAACTATAACAAATGAAGGAGATGACAACATCATTCAAGTTAAAATTAAAAAAACTCAGTAATCAAATCGATGTAACAAGTGAAGAAGATGACTATTGACTATATTTGAGATTAAAAAACTCATTTAAAAGTTGAGTATATTTTCTACTACTATTTCCTTAGTTTTATGTAGCCCAATAATCTATGAAATTGTACTAGCTTATGTGGAGTTATCGCCTTTTTAAATTGATTCGAGAGCCTTTTTTATTTTTTGTTCAGTTTTATCAAATGTTGGACTTTGAATTACTTGCAGATACCGTTTGTAATGTGAGAATTTTTCTATTATTTAGTATTGGAAGAAATCTTATTGACACAGACCATTCATCTAATTTTATTATTTTTCCATGGTTGTATGGTGAACCAAGTTTCAATCTATTTGGTTTTATTAAGTGAGTCGTGACAACGGCTGCAAGGGCCCTCAAGTTTGTGCTAGAAGGAATTTTGCTTTTCAATGTAACTAAGTAGTTATTGTGTTTGCTACTCTAATTGTCTATTAGCTTGAAATTGTTAAGATCTAGGAGAAGTATTTTTATACATTCAAATATAGTAGTTATTGTGTTTTCTACTTCTGCAACACTCATCGTGGAGGAAAATGTGGTTGGCATAAAGCTAACTCTTGCTAGATATAATATCAAGATAATATGGTAGCTTCTATTCAATTGGCAAGAAAATTTTTTACAGCAATTTAATTGAACTATAAACAGCATCTTAATTCAAAATTCTAAAATATGAACATAAAAAATCATAAAAAAGAATAAAACATGCATCAAATTACATATAAGCTGTGCGTGTACGCAAATCTAGTGTATATATATCCGTAAAACTTGATTGGTAAACTCATCCAATTGATTAAGGTTTCAAACTCCATTATGCAACCATTATCATTTTGGCTTTTAACGACTACTATAATGTTTTGTCTATTGCTTACATATATATATATATATATATATATATTTTTTTTTTTTTT
>QANX01002540.1:22138-36462 GCA_003254975.1 Ochetophila trinervis | reverse complement strand
TTTTTTTTTTTCGGTAAAAGTCAAAAACATTAATTTAGGTATTTATATATGTTAGGCTTATATTTATTAGAATGCAACTCCCTTTTAAATTACAATAATAAAGATACATCTACAACACGCAACATAGTTTCGCATGGAAAAAAAAAAAGTATCACGCAATCCACATACTTGTCATGTGATGGCGTTTTTATGCAAAACAAATTAAAACAGCTTGACATGCATGCAAAATAAGTAAGTTATATATATATATATATATATATATATATATAATAGTTTTTCTGATAAGCTATCTGAGTTCGTATTGGAATACATGGTTGATACAGAAAATTAGCTCCATAAATAGAACTTCAATTAATAATTTAAAATTATAATTATAATTGAGACGTAGCAATTATTATTAAGAGTAGACTCAAACTCATCCAGACCGACCAAACTAATCTTACTGAATTGTGATTCGGTTTGATTTTTTATTTATGATCAATTTAATTTGAATAATTTTTTTTTATCAAAATCTAACTTAATTGAACTGGCTATATATATATATATTTAATATAATTTTATGTTTTAAAATTATTTAATTTCAGATATTAATAGTATTAAATTCGAATAATTAAAAAAAAATTTAAAATATTTATTTAAAAAAATAATATAATATAATATTGATTCAAAGTCCGAATTGATCAAACCGAAATGAATGAATGATGCTCGATTCAGTTTGATTTAATTTCATTTAATTTTCCGTTTCAATTCGATTTGCAAAAAACAATAAAAAAAAATGATCAATTCTAACTATGGAACTGAGATCCACTCCTAGTAGTAATAATTGACACTAAATTATTACAACACTGTATGATCTCTTACTGTAAACTAAAACAAATCAAATTTTTATGTATGCATATATTTATATATGGGTGTGTCTTTGGCAAAATTAAATAAATAAAAATGTATATAAGAAGGTGGAAATTAAATTGGTGAGGCAAAATCTGTGGTGATGAGTCTTGCAAAACTTAGCACCGCCCACCAGATAAGTGGGAGGAGGAAGTCATCACTTGAAACTAGACCACATCATATTCTCTCAAATACTTAGTCTTTGATTGACAAAACCATTATCCTATCCTTTTCATTTGTCTCATCCATATTTATTTTGTTCATATATGCACCTCCACTTATTTTATTCTTATCCATATAAACTCTTTCTATATATTCAATTATAGGGCAAGCCTATGACTTTATCAACAAATTTAATAACCAAAAAAAATTATCAACAAATTTAATGATTAATATTTGTGTGCCTCTTTTGTCTCCTTTTGCAACAAAATATTTAAATTACTCTGGTGATCAGCACCATAAAATTAATGCATGGAAAAATGGGTTAAAAGCTGCAATAATTATTATAACAAAGATTCATTTCACCAAATACGAATATAGTAACAAGTCAAGCGAGGAAGCTTCACGATCGATTTATTTTAAGCTGAATTATAACCAAATCAAAATGAATTTTGCTGTCTTGCCTCCGATATTAATTAACATATTAAAAAGATTTTTTTTTAAATACCCAAATACCCAATTAAATTGTTACATGGACATGTTTAGTATGGTTTTTTTTTATATATTTAAAAATATGGGAGGGAGAGTTTGTATTCATAAAAAAATTGAACATTTAAAATTTTACTATTGAGCCACTACGTACTGATAATAATCACTGTATATAACATATTAACTAGTGGGATTTCTTTCTTGTGAATTCTTTTAATAATTGTTGTAGCTACTATACAAGATAATGATTGCCAACCAATCCCAACGATGACTTAAAAATAAAAATTGAACAATATTCAAAATATGACATCATTTTGTCGCAGTTGTATATATTTACCAAATCCATTAATTCATATGCTACTGACTAAAAAAAAAGGGTCCAAATTCCAATAACAACATGTAATATAGAAAAAAAAACTTCATCCACGAAGTTTCTATATAAATACATCAAAGAAAATTATTATCCAAATTAAGATCTACATTTGCAACCATTAATCTTGAGTGAGATTATATAACAGAGATAAACTAAATCTTTTAATTTTTCATATTATTGTTACATATATATATAGTCAAATTAGTACATATATTAGTCGACCAACTAAATCTAACATCATTACAAATTTTAGTGATCATGATCTACCACCACCAATTAATTACAATTACGAGATGTTTTATGTTGTTTGCTTTTCCTTTGAAACTTAATTTTTGTGCATATCAACCTGCAATACAATAGGAAAAAAAGGTTAACAACGAGCAAGGCTAACTATTTCTATATACCTTCATTATTCAATTAGCTATAGGCCATAGCTGAAAATCTTCTTTCTATTTTTATTATTGTTATTTTATTTTTGTGTTTTGATTTATAGCTCAATTTTCCATGGTTTCATATTTATATAAATTAATGCATAGTAATATATTAGAAAAAAAAAAAAGCAAAGCCTCCCACGTTTAGTATTTATGTAAATATGAAATTAACTAACATTTTATCTTTGTAAATAGCAATGGAAATTGCATGTAGCTAGGATCTGAGCCGCCAATCAATTAAAATATTATCTGTTCCTCTCAATGGAAATTGAGTGGTGGAAAAAAAATCCATGTCCAACAAGTTGAAGGACTTGAAAAAGAAAGAAATGAGTTGAATTTAGCCATATTTGAATTTTTTGGTGAGCAAAAAACATATACGACTCTCCATCCATCAATTCCTACCATAGTCTATTAGAATTGAGTGTATTTATCCAGGTACATAAATACAATTTGATACATAATCTCCCACCCACCACTTGGCCCTGCTTTTTTTTTTTTGGTAAAACACTTGGCCCTGCTTTGTGAGGTCCTTACGTGGATAGATATATATAATGGAGAACTATATACATTTTATTATCTCCTCTTTTATCTTTTAACAAAGACTTTACCCTTTGTAAAGATTTCAAAATGTAAAGATTTCATTCTTAATTTGCTCCTGGAAAGGATTTGGATTTGGTCAATGAATTAATTGAACTCCAAAGTTGAGTTTAATATGGTTCGGTTTCCGATAATAAATCAATGGAATTTAGAAAATTTTCAATGGTTTTTTAAATTGCTATATTTTTGTTATCCTGTTCAAAATATAAATGGAGATTTAAAAAAAAAATTCTCAAATAGTTTTATCTACTAACTATAACTATGTTAAAAGACAAAAACTAAAATAAACATTGTTAAAAGAGATTGTATATTTTCATAATTAAGGTTAGTTAGATTTTATAACTCAGCAAAATCATAATTATCAATATTATAATCTTTTTTTAAACAAAAAGAAAATATAGATTAATACATCATTACCAATTTTTATATTTATAAAAAACTAATCCAACATGAATTAACATAACAATCCGCCACTTAAAGATTGATTTTTAACTTGCATGTCTATTTAATAGACATCTTTGTCATATAGATATGAAAGCCTTCTAAACAATTTGCCACATAAATTTCAATCCACGTGTTTATTAGAGATGTTCTTATGTGGTTTTCATAATTGGATTTTTTTTTTTTTGGATAAGGACTAAATTTTTTATCAAATTGTTTAACAAAATGAATGTAACGTACTAATGTGATAATATTTAAGTAGGTTATTTTTTAAATTACTTATTTATTCAAAAATTCATTTATTCATACTTCAAATTATCTTACCATATCAATCAATAATATATTGACATATTATTATGCCCTTCATTTGGTAAATATTTTTATGAACAACTTAATTAGTGTTTGTAACAGTACTGTTTTTATTTTTTATTTATTTTTATGTGATCATAGTTGGCTTGCTGAATAAATATTTGGCAATGGAGAAATTTGAGAAAATCTTTGCACCTTACCTTTTTTTATTTATATATATATTCTTTAAATATTACCTTACCTTAAGTATTTATGTTTCTTTGGATCTCATCAAGTACTTATGCAATTTAAAGAAATCTATATATATATATATATATATATATATATATATTCTGAACTAATTGATCTGGATTGAACCAAAAGTTGCAGTAAAGTTCTATTGCGTATAAACTTCGTTTTTAATATAGGCAGAATCTTATTAAAATATAAATGTAAATTTTTAATTCCAATATTTACGTCCTAGCATTATTAATTTTTTTTTTTAAAAAAGAGACTTTAAAAGAAAGACTTTTAATATATATTGCATTTACAAAAAAGAGACTTAAAAGAATTACAGTCATAAAAAATAAAAATAAATAAAAGAATCATAAGTGTCTTACATTTAATTAGAATCACGTTGACCAAGTATGTTTTTGAAACGTGTTATATTGGAGAAAAAATAAGGAGCTTGACTTTGGGACATATAATTGGTAAGCTTTTTGAAGCAGGGATAAAAAGCACGTGGCACCGCATTGCTCATATTTTTAGCATTTAATAATTTAGTATTATTATTCTTATTATTATTTTAGTGGAAGAATAAGAATTTAATTATTTAGTAATTTTACTTAATTATTTAGTCATTTTACTATTCGTGGATGACCAATGTAGGCCTGGCAACGTGTCGTGTTGAACTGTGTTTGTGTCGTATCGTGTTCGTGTNATTTAGTAATTTTACTTAATTATTTAGTCATTTTACTATTCGTGGATGACCAATGGATGAAGAGTCTATTCAATGTGAGATAAAAAGCTTGACCGAGCGCACGGAACCCAATCATGCAAAAATAATAATAAAAGGCTCACAGAATGCTTATATCACACAGTACACAATTATAGGGATCTGGTATCTTTCTTCTGGATTTACCATTATGCTAACTACTAGAAATGTAGATTTCTCTTCCAATAAGTTTTTTTTGACTGGGAGATGGATAGACCGTAAGAGAAAGTGATGGGGATATCGAGCCATATAGAGGAGGTGGTCCATATGATGGTTTGAGCTATCTAGGAGGTTCCGTGACTCGTAATCGAGCCAAACAATTCAAGAAAGCCTTGGAGCTTTATATTCAACAAGCATTGGATAAAAAGGCTGAAGAAATTATGGATGGTCCTAAGACGTCTACATTTATTAATTTGCTGAGCTACATTAAAGAGTAGACGTAAATAGGCTTGGAATTATCTCGTAAATTAGTTTATTTATTAAAGGGTATATTAGTCTTTTATTTTCTATTCATTTTAGGGATGATTATTTAGGAAATCATATTTGGCAACAATGTTTTTATTTAAAAGGCCAATTTCGGCCAGCATAATGAATAGAACATATTTTTGCAATTATTTGAGAATTATTCTTTTCTCTTCTTTGGTTTGTCTGAACAAACTTCCAACTTATCAATCAAAGAACGAAGCTTTGATTGTGGCGTTTATAGCAAGGTTCTAGTCTTCTTATAGACAACGAGTCAAGCTTCCATACCAAGGTTCCAATCTCTCGTTGGATTGTGGGTCGATGTCAGCTTCGTAAACCATTAGACCATTGTAGAACGATCCATTCCGCTAGGATTTGCATCAGAAAGGTCCTTGCATTACTAGAATCCTTACGAGGTTTGAGCTTTCAACCAAGGGCAGAGGTTACAATGAATGATTTAGACAAGACTCTACTTAGTAAAGTTTTGACGACAAAGAGGTTTAGATAGATTTTGTAACCAAGACCTGGAAACTCATCTAATAAATCTACATCGAAAAGCTAGAGGAAACCACCTTCTCGTTAGTATTTGGTAATAAGGAAGACAATGAGAGTATTCTCAGGGGAAAGCAATGGTCGATTAATATGTTACACTTCATTGTCAAAGAATGGTCAATAGACAAATCGCTAAATGAAATTAAGTTTGATACATCTACATTTGTTGTAAAAATACATTTGTTTCCCCCTATATAACTTCATGAGGCACAACTAAGATGGTAAAATATATCTTAGATCAAATTCACAATGATTCAATCAATCGAAAATGCATAGTTGCTTACAGATTTTTGAGATTTCGAGTGGACATAGACATTAGAAACCTGATATCAGCAGGTTACTTCCAAAGGATGAGCAACAGAGATGAAACATAGATTCAATTCAAACATGGAAAGCTCTCAGATTTATTTATTTATTTTATGTCGGATGGTAAACCATGTCACAGGTAGATGCTTATATGGGAATCTCGCAACCATCACAACGGTAAACAAGATAACGACCAAATTATATGGCTTGTGGCACATCAAAAGCCTATTGTTCATCAATTCAGTGGACAATGAGGATAGCCAAAGGGCATTTGTTCTAAAAATGAAAAAAAATTAAAAAGCTCTGGGGATACAGTCTGATATGAACTTTGAAGGTGAAAGTTTTGCTAACGATGTGACCACAGAGACTCTCACAAAGAAAGCTTTATAAAAGATTTTCAAAATGCATTGAGATTAAGCCATGAACTGGCTACCCTAAATTATTCAATAAAGCGGCAATCCTAGGAGCAAGAAAGCGAGATCCAAGCAACCTTGTTGCACCAAGCACGGGTGTCAAATTTTGACTCCTAAGGAATTGGTAAATAGGCTTTGGATCTAGCCCGTAAGTTTTCTAGCTTCAAAGACCAACAAATATATAATTTAAAAAGAGTCAATTAGGACTTGTGAGGCTTAGTTGGGCTAGATCTCTCAACCTTTAATAAAGCCAACGGTAGGAAGAATTTACGATGGCTTATATTAGAAATGAGGAGGCCCGTTAAGCAAATGGCCACAACAGTGCTGAATGAATTAATCAAATGCACCGTTTAGTCAGTGAGGTATATCAAAAGGGTGAATTGACAGGACCCGCCCCGAAAATCCATCCAGATTATCCGGAGAGGCCCCGCCTGAGGAAGATTCTACCAGAACCCTTCGAGATAGCCGACAGAATCTTCCTCCGAAAGGGGGTTAAATAAGCGAGAAAACAATAAATAAGACGAGATGTGTAAATAAGATATGCATCGCAAAAATGATCTACTAGTCATACCAAAATAAATATCAAAACAGTTTAGGAAGTAAGTGGAAAAGTCAGAGCCACTAAATGTGATAGACAGAAAAATATAAATATTACAACATGAAAGTAAACAGAGTCCATTACATAAGAAGAAGCAGTAGCGGAAGCAATTAGCGGATGCGATGTCGACGGTAGCTCACGAGAACCTGTAGCTAGAACCTAGGGAACGAAGTAAGAAAAACAAAACGTGAGATATAAATATCTCCGTGAGTGCTCCTAGATAACTACAAAATATAAGTTCAGTAGTTAAATTCTTTTCACTCAAACCTCACATCACTCAGTTGAAAAGTTCCCCATTTTGAAAATCATTTCGCAAAACTCTTAGTTTTATCCCCAAAATCATTAAATCATTATAAAACGGTTTATGGGGCGAAAACGTAATTTAAAACGATCATTGAAATCATGAATCAATCACTAGAACCATAAATGTAATCTTAACAAGAAACATTTAAATTTATTTGTAAAACATGTTGTATAAAATGGTAAGTAGAAACGTCTGCTAAATCCAAAACCGATCGAAAACCAAATACCATGGGCTCCAACCCATAAATACAAAACCCACAATCTAAAACCATGAAATCACATTATCAAAACTCTAGAATCATAAATGAAATTTATAAATATTTAAATGATTATTAAACACATTTTTATAAACTAGCAAACCAAGTGGGTCACAATCTGAAAACCCAAGGCCATGGGCCACGATCCATAAAATCATAACTATCAATTTAAAATCAGCAATCAACAAATATAAAACCAAACAGGTACCATAGCATAGTATCGTGCCGTGTGACCCTCAGTATCCTGACGGCGTCATAGGCAGGGGGGAGGGGAGTATACTCATCACAACGAACCGGCGTCCTAAATCCGTCATGGCAGGATCCTCATCATCTCTCTCCCGACACGTGTCCGCAGTAGAGGATGTCATAATATAATAATAATAATAATAATAATCATACATCTTAATCAACATTTCGATACTGTGTGATACTCCTCAAAATCATTTCTAAAATCATCCATGATATCATCAATTTTTCAAATCCTTTTATTTTTAAACCATTTTGCAAATCCTTTTATTTTTAAACAATTTTCCAAAAAATCTTCTATTTAACAAAATTTATGAAAAACAATCAAATATTTCGAATATCAAAAATTTGCCCCAAAAATTTTTTAAATTCCACAAAAGCCACAATTTTCTTTGAAATTAACCATTTTCTACAAACTTGCTAAAATATCCAAAATTCCAAAAATCACCAAATACCATTTAAAACACTAATCTCATATAAATTCCATTAAAATCACAAATGCATATATAGTTTTAAATCATCAACCATTTAAATCAGCATATAATATGTTTAATAAGCATAATTTAAAATGCACAAGAAAATCCAATCAAAACAAATCATATGCGATTAAATCATAATAATATATAATCCCAAAATGTTTAGAAAATAAATGCACTCACAAATCCGAAGTGTACTCCTGCTGAATTTCCGGTCCAGCCCTCGATCGTGCACGAACACCTAAAAATAAATTACCAAAACAATTCTTTATATTACCAAAAATTAACTGAAGGCTCAAAGGAGTTCTCTGAGTCCTTAAAAAACAATATTAAAACACAAAATACCAAAATTGCCCTTCAATTTCAGTAATTACCAAAGTGCCCCTAATGGCAAAATCTCCAATTTTTTTCAAATTTCCTCGTTTCACGTCTGTTTTCTACAAACTAGACATCGAAATGAAATTAGAGAAGCAAGGAACAAGAATTTACCGTCAATTCAAAATTTCCTCGTAGCAATTGATCAGAATCGATCCCGGAAGATCGGATCTCGGCCAAACTTGGGCGTTTCCGAATCCGACCGAAATTTGATCAAATTGACAGTACAGCAAGCTTGCCCACGACTCAAAAAACACGTTGGGATGGGAGGTGAGCACTCACTTGTTGGAAGGGGAGGAGATTGGCGGCGGCGCGTGGAGGAGAACGGTGGCGACTGTGGGAGGCGCGTTGGAGGATCGTCGGAGCTTGGGAAGGTGCAAATATGGTCACCGGCGCAGTCTGAACCTCATGGTGGTGGCTGTGTCGTGCCACTCGCCGGCGATCGGAGTAGATCGGAGTGGAAAGGTGGCTGTCATGGGTGGTTTTCCAGCAACTTCGAGGCTGTTTTCCGACGTGATACGACAGTCTCCGGGGTCAATCTTGGTACCAAAAATGTAGATCGTCGCACCAGCTTTCCAACGGTACCAAGCACGCTCCCTAACTCCACCGGAACAGTGAGATCTAGCCAGCCAAAGGTGGTGTCGCGATAGTGCACGGGCTGCACGATCTCTCGGTTTCGCTGCAATTTCTGACGATTCAGGTGGTTTCACGGCGAACCACCGGTACAGAGAGGAAGAGGAGATCACCGGCTTCGATCTATGGGTGGTTGTCGGCCAGCTCCGGCCAAGACGTGGTGGTTGCCGGCGTGGGAAGGTGGGGTGCAGTGAAGGTGGNGGGGGGGGGGGGTAGCCTTCGGGTTTGGCTGGGAAATTTCCAGAATCTTGCCATTTTTTTAAAGAGGAATACAGGGGCAAAATAGTCAATTCTCACCCATAAATATCAGCCCTTGCCAAATTACCAAAAAGCCCCTCACACTAAAACGACCATAACTTCCCGGTCTTAACTCCGAATCAAGTGTACTACTAGTCTACGGACTCATATCGACTAGCTCTACACAGCTGTACCAAAGTCAAAGCCGAAACATAACTACACAAAAAGTCAAATTGGTCAACTCGAAATTTTTTTTTAAAATTTTTCCTCAAAACGGGATGTTACATGAATATGCCGGCTTGCTCACTTATTAAGATCTATAAGGAAGATAATTAAGTCCATCAATATAATCTCAGAGGTTGGAGTTTAGAGTGAAGAGAACGAAACTAATGCAGGTTTCAAAACAAGCATTATACTCTTTCTTAGTTTAGGGCAGAAACATACTCAAGGAACGCAAAGCTAGCCCTATGATCTTTGGACTAAGCAAAAGGAGTTTATAGATAAAGAGTGGAGATGAATGACTAGGTCACACCAACCGTGGAAAGGTCAACATTTCCTCCAATTTAATTGTTCAATGTGCAGACGATGTTCGTGAGCTTGGATTGAGGAATCAGGATAATAAATTTATATACATGGATCGAGACTGGATTTTATCAGTCGATAAGGCGGGTCGAGTCATGCCCACCCTCCATCCCCTCCTTTTTTTCCTTCAGTTTAATCTATTACTTGGAAACTCCCAATGCCCTAAAAAAATTTGGTTAAAATGCATAAACCACAATGTTTTCTTTTGTCATGGAAAATAAGTGTTAGGACGATCTAATAAGGAAGAAGTGCAAGCAGCTTTGCTATAGCCATTCTAAAACAATAGCAACGAATGGTAATGCTGGAGAAATTATCTTGATGCGAAAAGATGAGATGAGAATGTGAAAGATCTGGAGCTTTTTATCATATTATATATTGTGAGGTGGGGTATGGAGAAGGTTTCGGAGCCTGGAGGTTGTATGCTTGTTGTGGTACGCCATATATCATAAAGAAAATGAGGTCTTCTTTTAAAATTTGGAGGCACATTTTCAATCAAAGACAAAGCCATAGCTATTGGTTTGGAATTTAAATGGAATCATTCATGCTCTAGAAAAATTTAAGGGAAAATTTGGGGGGGGGGGGGGGNGGGGGGGGGGGGGGGGTGTCATTTCCAATGTTTTTCCAATATGGCGTAAGCATTTATTTATCAAAGAATTAATGGAAAATGTGGTTGGAATTGATTTAGGCTTTGTGTGGAGTAT
This sequence comes from Ochetophila trinervis, assembly GCA_003254975.1. NCBI lineage: Eukaryota > Viridiplantae > Streptophyta > Magnoliopsida > Rosales > Rhamnaceae > Ochetophila > Ochetophila trinervis. The sequence goes on along the minus strand of QANX01002540.1, from coordinate 25,661 downwards.
ATAAACTTGGGAAAACAAGTATGAAAGAACTATCATTGTCAATGAGAGACTAGACAATGCAACCGATATGAAGAATTGAAAGAAGTTGTGAAAATGAGCTAAAGGAACAACGATACAAATTGGTACAAATTTACATGCATAAATATATAAAGATGGAAGATAAACAACAAAATTCTTACTATTAAGAATGGAAGTTTGTAGTTAAAGGTCATGAGGCAAATTGGAGATTATTTTATCGAGAATTAAGAAAGCTATACACTTCTTCCAAACTGAGTTTTCCAAACGGGCTGGGAGATATGTTAGTCCCTTGTAGAACTCAGTAAGATATCTAGAACTGATGAAAATTCCTACAAAAAAGGAAGTGAAAGATATTGTGTGGTCTTTCCATGCTTTAAAGGCCTATGAACTGAACACTTTCTCAGAGTTTTTAGGCATTATTGAAGTACAATGCATGAACAACTGGTCCATTTTGTTTAAAAGAGCTTCAAGATATGCAGAATTTCCAATGGTATTAACAAGACTTTCATAGCTCTCATTCTTAAGACGAGGCAATCACAGAACATCAATCATTTCAGATCCATCAACTTATGTAACTTTACGTATAAAGTGGTGTCAAAAATTTTAGCAAGCATGTTACATAAGTTACTTTTACAGCTTATCTCTCCAAATCAAAAAAGGTGTTTGTCAAATGAAGATAGATCACAAAAAATATAGTGGTAGCGCAGAAACTTATGCACAAAGTAAAGAAACATAAAGGGAAGAATGATTTAATATTATCAAACTAAATATGAGGAAAGCTTAAGATAGGCTGGAATGGAATTTTTTTGTACAGATTTTTAGAAGCCTAGGGCTTTTCCGAGACGATTTATAGTGATAAGTTTGGAGTATGTAAAATTTAGTTTGTTGTTTAATAGTAGAATATATGGTAACCACATGGGAAAGAGCATATGATTGGATGACCCACTCTACCGTTACATATTTATTCTATGATGAGAGTTTTTATGAAAACTCATTTACAAAGAACATGAAAGGTCTAATTTGCAAGGTATTAAGATCAGGACGACACTAGCGGTTTCTCACCTATTGTACGCAAAGGATATAATGATGGCATGCAGAGTGGACGAGAGGAATCCAGTTGTAGTGGCTATATGCTTTGAGGTGCATGGAGAACGGTTAGTCGATAGGATGGCATTTTAACACAGTTAACCCAACCCGATTAACTCGATACTCATGGGATCCGATTCTAACCAAGCAGAATTTTCCTGTGTAATCAGGTTATCCTATCAAAAATAGGGCAAAATATTTTGCTCGAAGATCAGAATGGGGATAGGGACGGGGTACGAGGTCCTGCCTCATACCCACACCAATACATATATATATATATATATAATATTTATATATTATTTTTTATTCATTTACTTTTAAATATGTTTTATTTATATTTTTTTTTTCAAAATAGACATCCCTTAGAACAATACATGCAGCCGGTTCTAAGTCCATTCTATTTTCTCTATCTTTCTCACTATTTCTCTTTTTCTCTTCATGAGTCTTATTTCTAATTATTTTCTTTTTGAAGTTTTCTCGTGTGTTTCTTGATCATTCAAGAAAGAATCTGATTTTTTTTGGGTTACTTTTGAGTAAGATTGTATTGTGGATTGGAAAAAGGTGGAATTCAGATGAAGATTAAAATTATTTATGTCAAATTTTAGTTGAAATTGAATTAATTTTTTTTAATATTAATTAGGTAACGAGGCAGGGTATGAAGATCATTGTCCCCACCAAGGAATCCCCGTGACCGCCCTAAATTTCTTTTAGGAAGGGCTTGCAGTGGAGACAGGGTGTCAAATTTTCTTCAAAGACGGAGATGGGATTAGCAAACTCAGCTCTACTCCACTATGTTGCAATCCTTATCAAGCCAGAAAGCAAATAAGGACAGTCGAATATTCTATTTTATTTGAAGATGAGTTTGAAGAGAAAAAGAGAAATTAAGCATAGGATCAATGATATGACCATGAGTAATATTTATCTGGGGAACTTTCTGGTCGACGAAAGAATTTGACTAATTAAAAAATCAAAATCAAAATTGTTTGGAAAGTTGGCAATGTAAGTTGCTTTTGAGAGCTTGAAAAGTGTAATTAATAAAAGCAGTGGTGCATGTAATTCCCACTTACATGATTTCTAGTTTGAAGTTGCTCTTATGAGATTGTAACAAGCATGATTTTATAGTGCACAAATTCTAGTAGGGAAGTAAGGCTGACAATAACAGATTCATGGCCTTTAAATCCTGGAGCTCGATCTACCAACCTAAGAACTGTGGCAGTTTGGACTTTTCCCATTTCAATGATTTCAACTTAGCTTTGCTTGCCAAGTTAAATTGAAAATGATATGTTAATGATAATGGTTTATGGGTGTGTCTCTTGAAAGCAAGATATCTGAAAGATAGAAACTATTTTAGTTGTAAGCCAAAAGCTAGAGATTCAAGTGTTTGGAGGGAAATTGTGAGTTTTATCCCATATATCAGAAGAGGTGATTGTTTTTAGAATTGGAAATGAGAGAAATATTAATCCATGGGTGGAGCAACAGATCCCAAGGCCAAATAAAATGTCAAATGTAGTGCAAAATGATGTCAATGATCTTAAAAGAGTTTTGGATTTGAAAATCCAATATGTAAACGAATAGATTGAAAGGTTGGTAGAAAGTTCTTGCCTCGAAGGAGTCAATTGAAGAAATTACAAAGCTTGATTGGCCAAGTGTGCACTGTGTAGACAAGCTCTTGTGGATCACAAACAAATTTGGTTTCTTTCTTGGTAAGTGATTGTTACAAAATAGTTCAGGATGTGCTGGATAGAAATCATGGGTTAACATGTAGAGGAGGTTATGATGCAATGGTCTTCATGGAAAAACTGAAGATCTTTATGTGTAGATTGAGATCTAATGTTTTTTCGATAAGATCTTTGATTGTTCCAAGAATTTGGAATGAGACATTTGTTGTCACTTTTGTGATAAAAATGAGGGGACTATGAACCAATTTGTTCTTTAAATGTCTTTTTATTAGAATGTTTGGTTTCTTCAGCTCGCAGGGTCTAAGATTAGAGGCTTTCAAGGATATGAAAGTCAATGCGTTAATTGAATTTTATTTCAACCTTCAGTCTCACTCACTGATTGGCAAAATTTATAGGGAGAATGTAACATCCCGTCTTGAGAAAATAGTAAAATTCTCAATTTTTTTCAGATTTGACCAAGTTTGACCAGTTGATCGATTGTGGGTCCCACTTTTGACTTTTATGGAATTTAGATTTTGGCTTCGACTGTGGTACCGTTATGTAGAGCTCATTGATATAAGTTCGTAGACTAGTAATACGCTTGATTTAGAGATAAAACAGTGAAGTTATAGTTAAAACGGTGTGAGAGGCATTTTGATAATTTTGCAACAGCTGTAATTAAAAGAATGAGAAACTACGATATTGCTTTTCCTCCTACCTCAAGCCCCCCGCCCCCCCCCCCCACCCCGCGCAGACCCCCA
>QANX01002540.1:356-18168 GCA_003254975.1 Ochetophila trinervis | reverse complement strand
AAAAAAAAAAAAAAAAAAGAGGCAAGCTACTCCAATTTTTGTCTAAATTCGAAACAAATATTATTCGATGCAAGAAAAAAAAAATGGTAAAAGGATTTACAGACAGCCATGCACCAGCCGGGAATCGAACCCGGGTCTGTACCGTGGCAGGGTACTATTCTACCACTAGACCACTGGTGCTAATTGATTTGTTTCTTAATTTAATATTTAATTTTAATTTCTTTATTCCCCACTTTTTCCTCCTTGGATCTGCATACAATGGTGGTGCTTGGAATTTTCAGGATTATATTATTAATGATTGAAAGTTTAGCAAAAGATAATAATTTTTTTAATGTAAATATACAAGATGCTCCTCGATAATAAAAACATATCAGAAACCAGATCCAGCAAAAAAACATATCAAATATCAGATGATTATCAAAAAAAAATGTTATATATTATTGTGATTATCACTGTTCTATATAATAATAGTTTTATATTTATATAGCATCAAATATATTTATTATAAATTTATAAAATTTACTGTCACGATGACAGATGAGGACTCTTATAAAAAAAAAATATCAGAATCCAGCTTCTTCTTCTTCTTCTTTTTTTTGTGATAGAACAAACAGCAATTTATTTGATTGACGCATACGTATCGAAAGGCCACACACCGCGGGGTAAAAGCTCTTTTTCATTTTTCATTTTTCTTTTTTTCTTTTTCATTTTTTTTTTTTTTTTTTGGTAATAGAACAAAACGCAATTTATTTGATTCATGCGTACATATCAAAAGGCCACACACTGTAGGTAAAAGCTTAAACGAATAATTTTCTGCAAAATAAAAAAATAAAAGGGAAAATTTCATAAATACGTTGTGTATTTAAGTTTTAATTCAAATTAAATTTTATATTCTGTATATTTTAAAAATATCTCTTACACTATGAAAAATTAATAATTCTGATCGTGCTAGAATGCTAAATGTAAACCTGGTAAATTTTAATACGATACAAACAGAAACATTTTTTATGAGTTTGAATTTAATTGAAATGGATTGGATTGATAATGAGTTGACCCGTTAATAATCTATTAAAATAACGGATCACGGATTAACTCGTGAAAAGCCATTAACAATCAATTACTGTACAATGGCATTTTTATAATTTAATTAAAAAAAATTCCTAATTACTTACCGATACCAGTTACCCCCCCCCCCTGCCTCCCTCAAACCTTCACCCTGCGTCTCCCAAGTCCCAATGGACAGTTATTCTGCCTCTGCTTGCCTCCCTCAAACCCTCACCCTGCTCTGTGACTAGGTTGTGTAGAGGAGTAAATAGGACTTGCCAGACGATCTTATCTTTCATATCAATTACCTTGGTTCTGATCAGCCTACTTTCACTCTCAACTTCTCAAAAGGTATTATATATCCATCTTGAGTGGTTTTTTATTTGATTTTGGATACATGCTAGATTGTCAACCTGTATCTTTCATTCTTGTGCATTCGTGTTAGCATTCATAGTTTGATGTATTAGCTAGTAATCAAAAACCTGCAAAATAAATCTCTGTAAAAGAAAAAACCCCAACTTCAAGTTTCATCTTTTTGTTCTTCTTCCTTTGTTCTTTTAGAAAACAAGCCATGGTTGCTTCTTTGACACAAAAATCATACATAAAAATCCATTTCAGGTGCAATGCTTATTTTCTCAGTGCAGAGCCACGTCAGCTTGGTGTGATTGTTATGCACCACAAATTGCATGAATATTATAATATAAAAGTCCAACGCTTAAAATCATACATATATAAAAGTTTAAGCAATATACGATAAGATATATAATCTATAAAAAAGAAAAAAAAAAAAAAGATATGCATATCGTAATATAATATAATGTATATACAAATACGAAAGGTAAGGGAATTCTATGTTGCCGGCTAATTAAGAATAATCCAACCAATGAGACTAAAAATCTCTCTCTCTCTATCTATGTATATATTATGAATTTGCTGAAATGTGAATTTGCTCTTTATATATTATGTACAAGAAATTGACTTTTTGATAAGTGAAGTAATTTACATATATATATTAGTATTCTTTTAACATGAATATTTTTAATTTTATTCACTACGCCAAAAACTCTAATAGGCGACGCAAAAATAGTGTCGCAAATTGTAAACGGCGACGTAATATCTTGTGTCGCTGAAAAGGGTGTTGCTGAAAGTGAAAAATATTCGCGACGGATAATGTGCGTCGCAAATATGAAATAATTGGCGACGCGCAACGTCGCAAAAAAACAGACAATTGGCGGGAATTATCCACACAATTGGCGACGCTTGCGTCGCCAATGCTTCTACCAATTGGCGACCCTAGCGTCGCCAATTCTCCCCACAATTTGCGACGCTAACGTCTCCAATTATTAGTTTTTGCAATGAAATTTTGTCGCAAAATTTACCTAAATTGGCGACGCGTGCGTCTCCAATTGTTCATTTATCACAAAAATTATTCGTCGCTGATACCATTATTTGGCGACGACATTTGTCGCTAATTATTTAGGCCATTTTTTTAAAACTGTAGCGAATCCCTATACAAGACGTCGCTAGATAATTCAAATTAAACGATTTTTTAAATCTCATTTGAATATTTTATAAATTTAATTTAAATGTATAAATATTATTAATTAAAAGTAAACAAATTTAAATTTCATTATCTTTTATAAAATAATGAATGATTTATTGCAAATGATTAATTTAGTAATAATGAGAATCAATTACTAATAAAAAATACAAATGAGAAAAAAATGCAAATATATAAAAATAATGCGAACAACAAAATTACAAACAGCTATATCTTTCTATAAATACAATAATTAAATGCGACATAGTTTTTATCGCCTAAAAGTATATATATAAATTGAAATATCATATCTTACATTGATATTATAAATGGGAGCAAAGCAGCTATCCATTTTGCTCTAAAATTATTTATGTACTGCTGGGTCCAAACAACATCCTGAAATTACACATATAGACCAAACAAGTAGTTCAAATAAGTATCAACTAATAATTATCTATTCTTATTTTGTGTATACAAAAGTGATAAAAAAATGTTAATCATTATAAATAGCTAAGTAGTTTTTTCACTATATACATTTAAAGTGCATTTAGATATATAAATAAATATTTATGTATAACAATATGAACTATATGTACCTTTGTTATAAGCATGTAAGAAGAAATACACTAGGGTCTCGGCGGCGGTGTGTATGGAGAAATACCCGAGGTCCAATGGCGGAGTGTAGGAAAAAATACTCGAGGGGCTCGGCAGCGACGCCAAGAAAGTGAAATCACTATGGGTCCTTTAGCTTGTTGGAGAAAGATATATATGAGTGAAAAAATTTTGCTTGCCTTTGTCGTTGATGAGTTTGAGAGGAAGACAAATGGAAAATACCCGATTGCTAGCGTTGACGAGTTGAGAGGATGAAAAATGAAAAAAATTTGAAAATATTGGTGTATTTTCGGGTTTGAGAGCGGTGTGTAGGGTAGTGGAGGGAAAAGTGGAAAAATAAATTTGGATTGGTGGGAATTAATCCCGCCATTAATTTTGGGATATGGCGACGCATAGTATCGCTAAAGGTGTTTTAACGACGCAGTGCGTCACCAATTAAAAAATATTTTGGCAAGGCCCAATAATGATTATTTTTTTTAAGCATACACAAAACATTTCACAAATACTTTAATTATATTTTGGTATCGGTTTTTTCTTAACAGTAATTAATTAGCAATTCCATTTTGGATAGCTACATTTTATTAATTTATTTTTAATTCTCATAATAAAAAATAGCACTAATTAATGAGTAATAAAATTGTTTCCAAGTTAGTAATGATGACATGGTACAATACTAACCATGTTTTATTTTATTTTATTTTACGAAATTTAGATCTAAAATGTTGAAATGACATAATTTAGTTAATCAAAATTGAGATCCTCCATTTATAAAGAAATAGAGGGGATTTTTGTCGGTATATTGAACTCCTATAAATCCTTCAATATGACTGACTCAACATAAAGTTTACCAAATCAACTCTTCCTTTTTTTACTACGTTCATTTGATAAAGTTACTATAATTATGTATCCACATATGGCAGTGCAGTAACCTATGCTAACATGCATTAAAAAGGATTCGGATTATATTCATTCAAAAAGTATTTTAAACAAAAAAATAGTAATAAAATAAGAAAGATGCTGTCTCTTTTGTCCCTTGGGAGTTTGTTTATGGCAAATCTCAGAAGGCAAGAGGGTAAAAAAAGAAATTTGTGGGTCCTAATAGACTCCTCTTTTTTTATTCCAACCGTTTATCTATTTCTCTTTAATGGGGATGAATATAATGTAGAAATTACACTTGTGCATAAACACATAAATGACTTTAAGTGTCATTCAAACTAGAATCTTTGTTTTGTTAACTTCATTCTTCTGGGTTATATAACCACAATCTGATTTTCCTTCATTGCAAAAAAAAAAAAAAAAATATATATATATATATATAAATTAATTCTAGCAAATGGGCTATCATGCTCTTATGATAAACCCATTCAATAAAGTATCGCTCATATATATGACAAAACGTGTTATCATAAGGGTGGAAGAACAAGGGTATCTATCCTTTTGCAAATAAGCTAATGCCCTATTACCCCCAAAATAAATAAATAAATAACCCAAACATAACAAAAAAAGCTAATGCCTTAACTATTCTATCATTTTCTAATGTACATAGCGATTTTTAAGTGAATTTGAATTTTAAAATATAGATAACCTATTAAAAAATTTTAAGAAAATCCAATGGTTGTGATAAGAGTAATAATCTAATATTATCGTATCAATGTATTATGTGTATATACATATATGGACAAAAATACCCTTTTACTTGTTGAGAAAGACTATCTTCCCCTCCAAGTGAGTTTCTTTTGCAGTATGGTTTGCTTGACAAATTACTTAGCACCAACCAGCAGATGGTCTCGTGCATTGGCAGCTTTGGGTTGCTTAGAGTGTCTATCAAGTGCTGCTGTAAAGCGACAGCGACTCTTCTGCAAGCAAGGCATCCTAGCTAACAATTAATTTCAAAGCCTCACCATTTGCCTCCCTTTTTTGTTTTTGTTTATGTTTTTGTTTTTGTTTTTGTGAAAAAATAGAAGTAGGTAAATATTGCGAACAGCTTTCTCAGTGTATGGGAAAGAATTGGAAATTTGGAACCCAACTTGTTTGTGATTGGTAGAAGAATTGAAGCCATATATACATATATATGCTTTTAATAATTTGGATTGGATTGGTTAAGGAGACAGACCCAATTACTGAAGTACAGTGGAGGTAGTTTTCTATAGTACTGAGAAAAGGACAGCAAAAACATCATTTATTTTTTAAAAGTGTTACCACCGCAAACGATTCATTATTTTATTAAAATTTATATATATATATATATATATATATATTTCTTCTTTTCACAAAATGATGTAACATTCCAGCTATTTATGTTAGACAATCTCTATTTTAGACTCTGTGTGCGTGGCTTAAATTGATAAATTACCACAGATTATGAATATATTTACATTTTTGAAAAAAATGTTTTCAATTTGTATGATCATGATTTAATTTGAAATAAAACACCCCTTGTCTCACAAACAAGTTGCATGTTTTGGAAGCTTTTAGAAGCTTCAATCGGACTGCCTGGCCTACCCACTAAATTGGAATAACTTTTTCTTTTTAAGTAAATTATAGTCCCAGCTGCATTTCAACAGCATCATCAAAACTTAAGAACTTTTGCTTCAAATAATTATCTCAAACATTCTTAAAGAGACAATCCCATAGTTTTTGTTTATTTACTTCGACAATAATTTTAAATTTGAATTTTCATATCTAATATAAAAATGAAAAAAATTATTATAAACACTTATAATTTATTAGGATAAATGCACTTTAGTACGCTAAACTTGTATATTGGACTATTAAGTTTTAAATGTATTACATTGAGCTTCAAATTACATTTTATGCTACATTAGACCTTCAAGATTCAAATCTATCATATTAAGCCTTCAATTTATATTTTATGTCACATTAGACCTTCAAATTTCAAGTATATCACATTAATTTTTTAATTGATATTTTAGACCAAAATAAACAATTAATGTACTTTAAAACCTTCTATAATTTTTATTTATTTTTAAATAAAAAACACTACAATTAATTTAAATATTTAATAATTTATACTTTGTAAAAAATTACAATTTAGTCGAATTAAATTAAATTTAACAGAGTCTGTTAAATACAGTATAATAATTCTAAAATTCTTTTTTTTTTTACCAATTTTTTAAAATATTTAAAAAANTAAAAGAATTTCACTATAATCATTCTCATTTTTTTGTATCATTATATATCTTTTAAAATTCTATGTCATTTAGAAAAAAGAAAAAAAAATCATGTGATCAAACTTTCAATCTTTTATATCTTTATTTTGTATATACAATTTAACATGTTCTTGAGTCTTTTTTTTTCTTTTCTTTATATACAATTCTTTTCTTTATTTTTTAACAATTTAGCATTTTTTAAAATTCTTTTATTGAAATGCTAGAAATGTGAAAGACAAAACTTGATTTATGTCAAATCTCAGGAACTGCAAGTGAAATTAATCTAAAAAATTAATGGAAAACAACGTATATTTTTTATTAAAGATAATTACTATTCTTTTAATAAATGAGTAAAACACTAAAAAACTGCAAATATAATTTTGAAAAAATAAAAATAATAAAATTTATTTATTATAGGAATTATAAATAAATAATTAAATAAAGCAGAAACACCTATAAAAAAAAGNGTCGAATTAAATTAAATTTAACAGAGTCTGTTAAATACAGTATAATAATTCTAAAATTCTTTTTTTTTTTACCAATTTTTTAAAATATTTAAAAAAATATATTTTTTATTCATTCCTCCAAAAAAAATTATTCATCCTAAAATAAAAAAAAAAATTCATGATGAAAAAATATAGGATTTAATAAATTTTCATAATAATTTTTTTAGCAATTTAGGATTAAAAAAATATCATGATAACTTTTTTTTAGCAATTTAGAATGAAATAAAAAGTTTTAGATGAAAATAAAATTAAATAATTTTTTATTTATATTTTTGAAAATTAGCAAAAAAATGTAAATTGGAGGCTTAATGTGTTACATTTGAAAGTTAAAGGCCTAATGTGACATATAATATAAATTGAAAGCTTAATGTGATACACTTAAAACTTGAAGGTTTAATGTGGCATAAAATATAAATTAAAAGCTTAATGTGTTACGTTTAAAACTTAAAAGTCTAATATACAGGTTTACCTCCACAATTTGTTTAGTTTTGCTTATTTTTAATCAAAAATGTAATTTTGTTGTCATAAATTTTTTTAGGTATAAAAGGAAGTGTTTCGCTGCAAACCAATAAATAGTTGTTGACAAAAAAACTGATAAGGTATTTTTAAGTCATTAATTATGGAAAATTTTCAATTTTGAATTTTTTTAAAAAAAGATTAGTTTAAGCTTTGCGAAAAAATTTTAAAAAATATTTAACAATATATTCAAAATGTTTTTTTAAAATAACAACTAAGTAGTTATTATTTTTTTAATAAGCGCTTGTTTTGAAAATCTTGAGAATTTTTTTTTTTTTCAAAAACTATAATTGAATAAATTAGACCAAAGGACACTAATTATAATATAAGTTTTTTTTCCTTTCTACTTTTTTTATTTTTATTTAAAAAATATATATTTTTATTTCTTGCTTTTAGCAAAAGAGATAACAAAATCCAGAATCTAATCCCTTTATTGAGTGTGATAATTTCTTGAACTTGGAGTCGATATAATCCTTAAAAATTGTTGACCAGGATTGAAATTGTTAATGATTAAAGTCTAAGAGAACCATGCAGAATCATTAAATGCTAATTAATTAATTTTAGGGTTTCCAAGATCTGATCAAAACCCAATTAGTCCAAACCGACCAATAACGTGACTTTCTTTTACCCAGGAAAAATAAAATAAAAAGAGACCAATAACATGACTTTCAATATAAAATTGCATCTAAAACTTTGTTTAATTTTTAATTTTTAATCTTCTGTTATATAGTAACAAACTTACAAACTACCATACTTAACATTTTGAGGGACGCCCGAGACGCATGTTTCCAAGAACCTTCATCCCTCCCAGCAAATTAATTAAAATTTCTGTACCCAAAAAAAAAATCCAAAATAATTAAATATGTAAAATTCCCTTTTCAACCCAAAAAATTAAATATGTACTTCCACATGAGAGTTTATATGACGAAAATACCCTTGTGGAGAGAGGAGATGTTCCCGATATTGTTAGGGATTGTCCCTTTTGATTGGCGGAAGAAATGTCAAATTGAGTGCGGGCTCACCACATCATGCACGTATCAGAGTTGGCCTCGTGAGCTGGGCCATAGACCAAGCAGACTTTTGCAGTTTCCACTTGAGGTCAGAATGCACGTCACATGATTAATGGACATGGTATGTCCCAGCCAACTGAATATTGCCACGTAGGTGACTGTTAGATCTGATCACGTGCTTATTATACATCTTTCTAACGATGATTCCACCCCAAGTTGTTCCCTTTTACCCTTTTGCCCTTTTGCATTGTATAAACCAAGTTCTTTTTTTTTAATTCAAAATATCATAAAATAAGTGAAAATTCAAGTGAAATTCTGCGTTGAAGAGGTTTCACTTAATTTTTTTTTAAATTAAATAATATGTAAAAAAATTTATATGATAAAGATAAAAATTACACATTATGAAAAAACTTATATGATATGCAAAAAATTATATATTATAGAAAAAATTATATATTATGGAAAAAAAAATTTTATGATATAAAAAAAATTACATAAAATTAAAAGATTTAAAGCAAAAAAACTCTTATTAAATTTTGAAAGGCTGAGTGAAGTGGGATCCCATAAAACAAGGTTTTCAATCACGTATATGTTACATAATTAGAGATTAATAATTAAATTTATTTTGGCTCTTTTCAATATCATGAAATTACAAAGTTTAAAATAAAATAAAGAAAATTTAAGAGATAAAAATGATGTCCTACTCTTTGTTACCAATGAATAAGCAGCATCTAGTAGAACCAATTCATATCAACACAATTTTTTATTTTTATTTTTATTTTTGTACGGTTTTTCAAATTTTTTTTTCTCTAAACTGTACAAAAAAAATTATTTATTTTCTTTTTTCAAAAAATATTATTCTAACAGTAATACTATAATATCAGGTTGTTTATCAAGTAATGTGATGAAATAACATAAACTTTAGATGATAAAATATATAAATTTGCAACATCATTTCGTAAACAACTATAGCATTATTGTTACTTTAGAGCGCTGTTAGATTTTCTATTTCAGGAGGAAAGAAAAAAAAAGTGTTCTCATATTTACAAAATTAAAATAACATGAAACAATATCACCATAACGTTAGACCTTTTATTTTTATTTTTATTTTGTCATTACTATAGTAACTCAAAATTTATGCTAAAAGCAAAATAAAAAGTCATTTTGGGATAGCCCAGCTCGGAATGATCACTGAAATAATTTTTAAATCTTAAGTTTAAAATCTAATGATAAAATTTTCTTTTTCAATTTGTAAAAGGAAAAAGACAAAAAAATATAAAATATATCTAGAATTTACTAAAATATTATTCTTACTCATTCTCGAAACAAAAAAATATATATTATATTATTCATATGTTTGTATAAAAAGTTTGAAAGATATGAAAGTATTAATTTGCATTGAAACTAATGCTAATTTTCACCAAAAAAAAAATGGCCAAGTTATATAAAAAATAAAATAAAATAAATAAATAAAACAAGCCCCCATGTAAGTGTAAGAAACGGCAAGACAAATAAGCCAGCGGTGCTCTGCTTAACATGTAGCGATAAACCATTGATGGTGAAATGGACCACTAGAGGCTAGATGGAAATTAAAGAAACTGCATTTATTGTTTTTAAGATATTTTCCTTAGACTATTCACCAAAGAAATGCAAGATATTTTCCTTAGATTTTTGTGAATGAGAAATGTATATTCACTTTTTCGTGCAGGAGAAAAAAAGAAGAACACATAAATTATATGACACTGTAAAAATTTAAACCTACAACTTCTACAAACAAATAAACTGATTCTTACCACATAAGTTATACTTTCATGTGTATATTTTCTTTAGATTTAAAAAACAAATGTTAAATATTAAACTTATTATCTGGAAACGTTCCTGATATGACTTTTATGTAACTTTTTTTTATATTTTATATTTTATTATTTATTTTTATTTTCTATGTGATACAATGCCTAAGTCCAGTACATCCCATAAATGCAATCCAATGCATGTAAATTAATTTTCAAGTAAATTTCCACATGTGCTACTTATTGCTTAGATGGCCTTCAAACAACTATTATAGTTTTTTTATTTGCTTTTTCTTTGATGATAGATATAATTAAACGAAAGCCCATTTTAATTTTAACCAATTTACATTTCATGCTATTATAGTTTTTCTGGAGTTTGTTCACAAGTATCACCAATCCAGTTCATTTTAATTTTATTTGAACTACGATTAAATGTAACTAGAAATAACTCTCTCAGCTGTATTTTATCCATTCGTGCTAGTATAGTTAACTGGCAATCCTAGTTGCAAGTGGTTTATTCAGATTTCCTTACCAAATGGAAATACAGTTTTTTATACTTTAGCTTTCCATTTCACTATTAATTTGCGTTAACAAGCTGTGTCACATCAACTTTTAGACGCAATGAATTATAAAATATTGATATCAGTGGCAATATTAAAAGTAAATAAAATATGGATATTAATAAAAAATTTAAAAAAATTGTATAAATTTATAAAACAAGTATGAATTGAAAATTTTCAAAGATTATATTTATTTATTAAATATTTTATTAATTTAATTATAAAAATTAAAAAATATATTAAATAAAAATTATATTTATTATAATTAAAAAATATATGACATTTATAGACAGTANATGGCTCTATGATGCCCGCATCATCATCTTTTGCTCCAATGGTAGAATATGGCATTATGATGCCCGTACTTGTTGCATTTGGGAATTGATCTTCTTATCAAAGGTATTTACTTTGTGGCGAATTTCAATTTCATTCTTTGCCTTCTAGTTAGTGTTGCTAGATACAATTGTTATCTAGAGGTGCTATATGGTGGGTTTTTACCTAGGGTTTATTCCATATCATCTTGTGTGTTGGGATTACAGTTTCTTTAAGCTTGGGGTTCCGCATCATTTGGTATCAGAGCAAGGCCAAGATAAATTCCTATTTATCTTGTTCTTTGTTTTTCTTTTTTAAGTCTTTGATTAGTTTTTTTAATTTCTGCTGTTTTTTTTCTTTTGTTCTTCATTGTTTCGTGTTCTTCATTGTTCTTGGTGTTTTAGAGTACCAAAAAAAAATTGTCAAAAAAAAAAATTGTACCAAAAAAAAAACAGAGCAAAAAAAAAAAGAATCTGATTATATATACAAAAAAAAAAAAAAAAANAAAAAAGAAAATCAAAAAAAAAATCGTAGCAAAAAAAAGAAAAAGAATTGAAAGTTGGAATATTGAGATTGATTGCTTGAATATTAGGAAAGTTACTCATTCATAATTGATTTCTGATTTGTTTTTTTATTATTATTCCATATTTCCTACTTTCCTAATTTTATTTGTTTCTTATTCTCATAGTTTCTTATTTTCTTACTTTCCTATTCTAAACATTTTTGTTTCCAATTCTCATAGTTTCTTATTTTCATACTTTCCTATTCTCATTGTGTTGATTTCATAGAGTAATTATTATTTGTTTCATTACTCTTTTGTCCTTTCTTTTCTTTTGTGCCAATTTTGCTCTAGAATTGAACTTGCTTTTATTGTTAGGTTTTAATTTTGAAATTTGCTATTTTAGTTTTATATTTTTGTTTAAGATAATTGGTTCTGAAGTGCAACTTGGTGAACAAGACTTGAGTGGTAAAAGGCTTGAGTGGTGAGTATATAAAGGGTAAAAGCCAAATTTGAGTGAAACACGAGGGTTTACTATTTTTGAGTTAAACACGTAAGAGAGTGTGTAAGACTGTTTAAAAGAGATGGAAAAGGAGTTTCTACTTCGGAAGAAGAGCAAGTGGCAACACCGGATCCAAAGCTCTTACGACAATCTTTGGAGGGTGAGTATAGAAGGATGGAAGAGAGATTGACTTCTAGGATGGAAGAAACATTGAAATCTAGGATGGATGAGATGATGGAGCAAATGAGGGAGATGACCATGGCCATGTCCAATACTACTAGAAGGGAAGGAACACGACCCAGGTGACAAGAAGTAATTGTTTCCAATGAGGACGAGTATGAAGTCCAAACTGTAAGAAGAAGACCTAGGAGAGAGGAGACAAGAGGAGGAAGGGATGACAACCTAAGTTCAATTAAGATGCACATTCCGCCATTCAAGGGAAGAAGTGATGCCGAGGCATACTTGGAATGGGAAAAGAAGGTAGAGTTAATATTTGATTGTCACAATTACTCTGAGGAGAAAAAGGTTAAACTAGCCGCAGTGGAGTTCACCGACTATGCTCTAGTTTGGTGGAAGCAACTTATACAATCAAGGAGGATGTATAGAGAAGATCCGATCTCAACTTGGGATGAGATGAAGAGAATTATGAGGAAGAGGTTTGTACCATCTTATTACTATAGAGAGCTTCATCAAAAGTTGCAGAGACTCACACAAGGGTCTAGGTCCGTAGAGGAGTATTACAAAGAGATGAAGGTGGATGAGCTAAATGATAACGTAAGTGAAGTGTTTATGACCGCCACAAATAACCTAGGGAGAGATGGTTTGCGAACTAGAGATATAAAGCCAACGGGTTCCTATGATGATAAAGTCTCAAATCATTCCATGAATGACGCACATGGAGGGAGGAACCAAGGGCTAGAGGACATGAGCATAATGAAAAGAAAGTCACACTTGCACCTTTATCTCCAATGGAGGTGTATTTTGAACAATTGAAATTATCCAAAAGTTCACATGGGGATTTGGGAAGTGAGACAAATAAAAAAGTTGAGTGTAAAGAGGCCAATAGTGAAAATAATATAAATAAAGGCCCAATGGTGAGTGATTGCATTAGTAAGAAAAATAAAGAGGAAAGTGCAGTAGAAAAAAGTGGGATGGGTGAAAAGAAAAAGTGTTTTACTGAAAAGAGAGAGAAGTCAGTAATGCATTCTTAGGCAAGAGAGCAATATTATTAGTGAGGTTTCGAGATGTTTTGCTTTATGAAACTAACCTTAACCCCGATTTGCGTAGTGTTTTTGTCTCTTTATTGCAGGACTTTGATGAGAAATCAAAATTGCATGGAGTGCCTCTAACTATTAAATATGATAGGGATGTGGAATTTTTGAGTCCCTTTGGGAATGTTTTATGGGATGACACGTGGATGATATTCAAACCAGGAGATTGGGTTTGGGTATATTTAAGGAAGAAAAGGTTTTTTAAACTTAGGAAGTCTAAGTTGGATGCTAGAGGCAATGGACCTTTTCAAGTGCTTGAAAGAGTAAAGGACAACAAATACAAAATCGCCCTTCAGGGTGAGTACAATGAGTCCACTATTTTTAATGTTTCTGATATTTTTCCTTTTGATATGGATTCAGATTCGAGGACGAATCTTTTTGAAGAGGAAGGGAATGATACGGGCATCATAGTGCCATATTCTACCATTGGAGCAAACGATAAATGATGCGGGCATCATAGAGCCATATTCTACCATTGGAGCAAAAGATGATGATTTAAGCATGATGTCCAAGCAAAGAATGAAGGTGGTAATGCTGCTCGGGAGTTGCAAAGGCGAAACGAAGTAATTTTAGCTATTTTCGGATTACAATGGCAGTTTTGTAATTTACCTATTTTCAGATTATAATGGTAGTTTCGTACTTATTGCTATTTCCAGATTATAATGGCAGTTTTCTAATTATTTCTATTTTCGGATTATATTTATTTAGGGTTAGTTTTTAGCCTTAGGATTACTTTCCTAATTATTTTATGGTCTAGATTGATACTTAACCTAACCCTAATATCTATAGAAAGGGGAGGTTACTAGCTTGTTAAAACAACTTTGATTATTGATTAAATAGAATCTATTCTTGTTTTCAACAAGACTTGTGTGTTCCAAGTGAGGATAGTTCTTCTTCTACTTGTTGCATTTGGGAATTGATCTTCTTATCAAAGGTATTTACTTTGTGGCGAATTTCAATTTCATTCTTTGCTAGATACAATTGTTATCTAGAGGTGCTATAGGGCGGATTTTTACCTAGGGTTTGTTCCATATCATCTTGTGTGTTGGGATTACAGTTTCTTTAAGCTTGGGGTTCCGCATCATGACTTCTCTATCTTTTGCATTATAATTCTTTTTCTTTTCACTCTTCTCACTTTTCTCTCTTGCCATTTCCTCATTATTACTAGTGTAATCACTCACCATTAGGCCTTTATTTTTATTCTTTTCACTCTTGGCCTCTTTACACTCAATTTTTTTCTTTGCCTCACTTCCCAAATCCCCATGGGAAACTTTGGATAGTTTTAATTGTTCAAGATACACCTCTTTTGGAGATAAGGGTGCAAGTGTGACTTTCTTTCTATTGTGCTCAAAAGAATACATATTCTTAAAACCTTTATGAATAGTCCTCCTATCGAATTGCCATAGTCTACCCAATAAATATGCCCCGCTTGCATAGGTACTAAATCATACAAAACCTCATCACTATACTTTCCAATAGAAAAGGCAACTCTCACTCTCTTATTTACCTTAATCTCCCCACTATCATTAAACCATTGTAACCTATAAGGGTTAGGTTTTTTTTCACATACTAGTCCCAACTTCTCAACCAAATTAGTACTAGCAACATTACACAACTACCCCCATCAATGATTAAACTACATGTTTTACAACCCACAAACATCTAGTGTGAAATATATTTTCCCTTTGTTCTAGTCCTTCTTTCTTCACTTTCAAATTTAAAACCCTCCTAATTACTAGGGACTCTCCAACCACGGGATACTCTACATCCTCCTCCTCACTAGAATCATACTCTAATGGTGTCCTTTCCTCATCGGACTCAGACTTCGACATTACTTTATTACCTCTCATCAACATAGTTTTCCTATTTGGACATTCAGAAACAATATGACCAAACCTTTGACTTTTAAAACATTTTATTTCCCTATGTCTAGAAGTACTAGAAGTGTTAGGATTAGAAGTACCTCTTGTTGGGTTGGCACTCTTATCCTTGAACTTGGATGCATCTCCAATTTTCTCTTTGGTCTCCAAGTTCTTCACTCTCTTCTTTTCGTCATACTGTGTTCCATTTCGAGTTGAAACTCCACTTCGAATTGGAGCTTGAAAACCCTTTTGTTGACCCTTCACTTCTGAATTGCTTTTCCACTTTAATAGCCATGTTGACAGTTTCTTCCATCTCTACTTATGGATGTAGATCCACCACCTTGGCAATATCTTTGTTCATCCTACTTAGAAAGCATACAATTGTAGCTTCTCTATCCTCGTCAATGTTGGCCCTTATCATAATTGATGCAGAACCCCAAGATTAAAGAATCCGAAACCCCAAACACACAAGAATTATTGAACAATAATTGGAAAACAAGAACCCCCCCTACCAAACCCTTAGATAACTTGTATCTAAAAACGTGGATTAGAAGGCTAGGGAAAGAGAAGAATAATCGCCACAAAGTATTTCTACTTTGATAAGATAATTCAACTCCTAATGCAACAAGAAGAAGAAATTGATTCCTCACCTTGCAAGAACACTCCTGGGAGCAATAGGAAAATTAATTCTCTCAATTGATTAAAAACTCAAATCTCTCTTACAAAAGAATTGATCCCCCTTTATATAAGGACTAGGGTTAGATCAAGAATCAATCTAAACCATAAAGTAATTAGGAAACTAATCCTAAGAAAATTAGGAAAGTAATCCTAAGGAAATTAGGAAGGTAATCCTAAGGCTAAAAACTAACCCTAAATAAAAATAATCCGAAAATAGAAATAATTACAAAACTGCCATTATAATCCGAAAATAGCTAAATTACGAAATTGCCATTCTAAGTTGTTTATTTTTAAAATGATGCCGTTTCGTCTCCGCAACTCTCGAGCATCATTACGACTTTCATCCCTTGGTTGGACAACATGCTTAAATCATCATTAAGCCTCAGAAAAGTGTTCAAATCATTTGGAAACTTGAATCGATCTTCATCCATAATTCTTTTCACAAGTCCAAGCATTCTCTCTTTGATCTTCTTAACTAGAGAACGCACCATTGGTTTACTAGGCAAGATGATGTCATCATCTTTTGCTCCAATGCTAGAATATGACTCTATGATGCCCGCATCATTCCCTTCCTCTTCAAAAAGATTCGTCCTCGAATCTGAATCCTTATCAAAAGCAAAAATATCATAAACATTGAAAATAGCGGACTCATTGTGCTCTCCCTGAAGGGCAATTTTGTATGCGTTGTCATTGACTCTTTCAAGCACTTGAAACGGTTTATTTCCTCTAGCATCGAACTTTGATTTCCTAAGGTTAGGAAACCTTTTCTTCCTTAAATATACCCAATCCCAATCTCCTCGTTTGAATATCCTCCACCTGTCATCACATAAAACTTTTCCAAAGGGACTCAAAAATTCCTCATCGTTATCATATTTAATAGTTCTAGGCACGCCATGCAATTTTGATTTCACATCAAAGTCCTGCAATAAAGAGACAAAAACACTAGGCAAATCGGGGTTAAGGTTAGTTTCACAAAGCAAAACTTCTCGAAACCTCACTAATAATATTGCTTTCTTGCCTAAGAATGCACTACTGACTTCTCTCTCTTTTGCATTAAAACTATTTTTCTTTTCACTCATCTCACTTTTTCTATTGCACTTTCTTCTTTCTTTTTCTTACTAGTGCAATCACTCACCATTGGGCCTTTATTTATATTATTTTCACTTTTGGCCTCTTTACACTCAATTTTTTTATTTGTCTCACTTCCCAAATCCCCATATGAACTTTTGGATAATTTCAATTGTTCAAAATACACCTCCATTGGAGATAAAGGTGCAAGTGTGACTTTCTTTTCATTATGCTCATGTCTCCAAGCTCTTGGTTCCTCCCTCCTTGGACGTCTCCTCATGGACTGATTTGAGACTTCATCATCCTCGGAATTCGATGGCTCTATATATCTAGTTCGCGACCCATCTTTCTTTGGGTTATTTATGGCTGTCAAAAAGACTTCACTTACGTTATCATTTAGCTTATCCATCTTCTTGTTCAACCTTTGAAATTCTCCTTTGAAGGCTTTGTAAAAAAGCATCATGTCCGGTGTCATCTTCTTTTCGAGCTCTTCCTCAGAATGAGCGGCTTCTTTTCCTTCTCTTCTTGACATCTTAGTTTCTACAAGACAAGATTAGTAAAATGAATATCTTTACTTATCTCCCTCACGTGTTTCACTCTTTTTAATGGTAACGACGCTCGNTTTCACTCTTTTTAATGGTAACTACGCTCGTGTTTCACACAATTTTGGCTTTTACCCTCAATGTGCTCCCCACTCAAGCCTTTTACCACTCACAATCTCCAGAATCAAGTTTCACTTTATAGTTAAACACAACAAATCAAAGCAAGAAAAACAATTATCACAATCTCAAAACCTAACCAACGAAAAAAACTAGATCAAAAGAAAAGCAAAAATAAGAATTAGAGTAATGGAAAGCAAATATTACCCTAAG
>QANX01002539.1:96622-135793 GCA_003254975.1 Ochetophila trinervis | reverse complement strand
TTAAGCACACTCATAAAGAATATGGACTTTCTAGGGGCGAGGATTTTCAGTTCTACTATTCTAATAATTTGTTTCTTTGTGGCAATCAGAACTCTTAACTTGCTTGAAAGAGATCTTCTATAAATGCGTAAAAAACTAGTTCTCCATGGTAGTGCAAATAGTTGTTGCAAGTGTAGTCTACCAATATATTTCTTCTCTATAATCAAAGGGTCTGTCTAATGTACATCAACAAAAGAATTCCAACCTAGCCTGAAAATATTAATCACAATCAAATTGATCTACAAGGATGAATAATCATGTATATAGTCATTCCACATATCAATTGCAATAGAATCTCGTAGTTGTGAAGTAAATTCTAATTCTTCTGTCTCGAAAGCAAAGTCCAAAGCAGAGTTCTCGATATGCAGATTTGATTGCTCTACTTCTAATGGAGGCAATGGTTCTTCCATTTGTGGTATGGTATCATGCTCGAACATTTTAAAAAGCCAGTCATCTGGCTTCTCTTGACGGATATAGTTGTGTAAGGCACATGCTGCCACAACTAACTTAACCTGCGTTTGCAATGGATATGGAGGAGCTGACATCAAAATAGGAAAGCGAGCCTTCAGAGCCCCAAAAATACGATCAGTGGCATTTCTTAACAATGAGTGCCGTTGATTAAAAAGCTCTTTGTCATCTTGAGGATGACAATCACTAGGAAAGTCCTTTAAGTGATTAGGAACACCAGGATATGGAGCAACGAAACCTGGCATATTTGCATACTTGCTGTCCAGAAGGTAGTATTTACCTGCACCATCAAGATTTTTTTAACCCAATAATGCAAGATCATAAAGAACTCCTGAATTTAAAGAATAATAACCTCAGCTCTTTTGTTGAAGAAGAAAGAATGATATAAATAACATAATGGAAGATCTTTTTATATGTTATGCAAAATGATTTGCAGTGTGCCATTTCAACTGGGTGTCCATTAATCCAAGCCAGGTATGCAATACCTTCAGGGACTTGCAGTTTGTTTCGCCTTGTGATTGCTGAATTTAGAACTTGCACATCCGATGCAGAACCTTCCCAACCAGCCAGAACATAATGGAACCTGAGATCAAACGAGCATGCAGCCAGAACACACTGAGAAAGTAAGCCATTCTTGTTGCGGAAAGGTCCTTGCTCATCTACACCCACCATCACCGGAATGTGTATGCCATCAATCGCTCCCACACAATCCTATCAGGATTAAAATAAAAGAGCATAAGACAATAATCACCAGAAGAAGGAACCAAATAAACTTAATTATAATACATGGTTTACCTTAAAATATGGATAGAATCTGGGATCTTCCAGAATTTCAGGCGGAATGTCAGACCCTGGAGGCTGAAAAAAATCTAATGAAATTGCCATTATTGCATTCAGAACATTGTTGAAATGGCGACTAATGGTTTCTCCTGAATAATGGAATAATTCTTGAACAGCTCGAGTTCGTAAATTATGGCCAATTATAAACATGAATATGGCTAGTTGCTCTTCAATCTTTATACGATTTGTGTGTCGTAGTAAGCCTTTGGCTTGCAAAATATCACACAACTTGTAAAAGACATGCTTATCCATTCGAAAGTTTTCAAGACAATGTCTATTCTGACCATTAAGTACTTCATCTACAAATTTCGCACCAGTAGATGCTGAACCACGACCCAGTTCTTTTGGTATATAATTCCCATAAACTCCGTCCTTCTCATCGTCAGAGTTATCCATTACAAAACTAACCTGTGAATTCATTCATTCAACCATTTATACATCAACAGCAGCAAAAAGTAATTGATTTGTTGAAGTGGAATCTTTCTAACTTATTGCATGGAATATACACAGCTGCCATAAAATGTCATATATGAAGCAGAAACAACTTCTTACTCAAAATCCTTACTGCATTTATCCCCTCAACCACAAATTACCACTTTATGCAGGAAATAAACAAGCCTCTTAGGTTAATTACTGACCAGAAATTAAAACTATACCACACCGCACTTATAGTTCTTACTAGCTAGAGTTCCTGCATGTGGACTGTGGAGTCCTAAAACTGTGACAAAAAACAAAAAAGAAATACCCTTGCTTCATAGGTATGAATCGAATATGTCTTTCCATCTTTCTTATGTGTTCATTTATTTTCCATATTCTTTAAAAAATCCACTTGCCACGTGACTAAATTTGTGTTAACTTTTCTTCTCCACTCCAATGATGGCAACAAACTACACAAGTAGCCCTTCTACCCATAGTTGAGAAAAGCAAGTAGATGATAACTTAAAACTTATTCCAATGAAACACGTATCGTGTCCCAAATCCATATAGTTTAGACCGAGCAAAATAGGGAAACCATAAATCATGCAGCCAAACCACCCAAATATGCATAAAATCAGGAAATGAAAATCCAAAAGATGCCCTCCCATGATGCTAAAATACCTTGGCACTTGATCATGGTACACATAAAGCATCTTGCTGAGCTTAAAAGTAGCAAATACAGTATCCTGGAGATGAGGCCAAACTATATTACTTTCTAGCAAGAGTATATTATATTTATTTTTGGTAAAATTTTTAACAACTTCTTGTTTTGAATCATTTTTAATAAGTATGCTCCATATGATGATGCATCATAATCAAGTACTAACAGCTTAAATATCTAGAGCCTCAGTGAAAGCCTTCATTCTCTAAACAACATTTAAATTACCAAATAGATACCAGAGATATTCAATGCATTTTACACAATCATACACTCAAAGAGAAAGATAAACCAGCCAATGACAGTTAACAAGTTCTAAAATCGAACCTAACAACCCCATTCATCGCAAATCAAAGAACAAGTGCAAAAACCAGAAGAAAAAATCCTTGTAGGTAAGAGATACCCGTTATATTCCTAACTACAAATAATTATGAATGGCCAAAGTGCTTGTTCTTCTGGGCCCCTTTCATGACCCCAAACTGATAACCTAGTCTAGGTATGGCCTAGACTATGACAACAATATATACATCGTCCACGCATTTTGACTTGTTACACCTTAGAAAACAATTAGTGATAGATATAACAAAAAACAAAAACTAAGCCATCCCCCTTCAACTGAAGGTTATAGAAATGAGTCCACTCGACATCCAATCCATTTTTATTTACATATTTGATATCTCTAAACACTTAGCTACCCCTTTCCAACCGAAAATTATACCTCTTAGTTGTCTCTTTTCCTAAGCGCATTGAATATCCAAATGTACTAAGAACAGCCAAGAGATCCTAATATCCAAAAACACAAAATTTGATGATGTCAAGGAAACAACTACATTTTCAAATTCTCCCATCAGCTCCAATCTATTCAGAAAACAAAACAAAGAAAACTCATTTTCAAGCATCCAATAAGAAGGTGAAACAGAATGTGGTAGTTGAGTGGAACCACAAGCTAATATGATAGACAAATTTTTGTTAGACAAATAAATTAAGACCATTTACAATAACTCGACAATACTATGTGTGAGCCACATGCATGCCTTGTGGACTAATATATAATAATAGTCTTTTTATTTCTTTTTGCCACTTTATGAGATAAGATAATCTGTTGAAATAGGAATTTTATTTTATTTTTAATGTGTGTATAACAACATGCTTGCTAATGTCATCGGTCTTGGTAACTAAAAAGAGAGATCTCCAAAAGAAAACAAACAACTACATAAAATGCCACTATATAAATTTGTCCCCTTTCATGTCAGAATTTCGACATACAAACTATAATCAACTCCATCTAATATAATATAGGAGACCCATTTAAATGTTTAAGGTTGGTTTTGCATGACAATGTTACAATAATAACAAAGTCTAGATGAATATGATCAACATTGAAAGAAGGAGAAAAAATAAGAAGAAAAAGCCATCGATCAACATTTGAACAAGAAAGCAACAATGGTAAATAATGCGGCAATTTTGTTACCAGAATCACCTCAGCTTTTCATCTCATATGCGCTACCCTAAATCACAAAATAGTTTGAAACTGAAAACACATGCTTAAACAAATAAATTGACCAAAAAAGCTAAATAAACAAAAGAGAGAGAGAGAGAGAGAAAGAAAGGAATAGGAAAACTCAGAGTTGTTTCTTGATTTATCGCTGCTTTGTTTCACATTTCAAGGAAAAATGGCCTTGGAAACAATTTGCATTAAGAAAACACAATTTTGATCATGATAGAAGAAGATAACAAATAATATCAGGGAATCAAATCCAATATATCCTGTACGAACCATGTATTGGTTTTCCAAAGACAATAAAAATGATAAAAGAAGCAGGAAAACAAACTCGCATTCTCACATTTCAAGTAGGAACATTATAAAACCATCACAACGATCATACAAAAGACAGCTCATCTAGCCAATAAAAATATCAAACCAATATCCAATCTTTCACATTATTGTTCAAACAGGAAAATCAAATCAAACTTCTAAAACCCCCTAATAAAGGGAAATGAAATTCATCCAGTAACCATTTTGTCCTAAACAAATACATACTTTAGCACTGTAGCTAAACAAAATATAAAGAAGAATACCTTTGCATCACCTTCACTCTAATTCTGGTATACCCATTATTATATTCTCAGTAACTTCCAGTATTTGTGGGGCTGTGCATGAGATAGATGAAAACGAGCTTATTGCCTTATAGTGTGTTTATGATCTTCATCGTAGGATAAAACAACAGCTAAACATTAACTGCAAATTAAAAATAAAATAAAATAAAGAAAATAAAGTAAGATAATAAACGAAGAATTAAACCTGAACAAAAAAATTAAAAAAATAAGCATTTGTTCTATATGCAACAGAAACTCTTCAAAGAGGAAACCATAACCAAGAAGAAGAATAACTCTCTGCCGAACAAAATATTTCAGATTTTATTCGTCATCTAAATGAAAAAGAAAACAATATCAATTTGAAAAAAAAAAAAAAAAAACATTGCTAACCCATTACAATAAGGACATGGAAATCCCCAAAAATCCAACTGAAGTTGAGCAGAGCAGACGACGTCGATGGGGGTTGGAAGTAAACGAGAGGGCCAAAGAGAAGGAGACAAAGAATGTGACTTCTTTGACAAGTAGTACGAGAGAGAGAGAGTTTCAGAGTGAGTAACGCAGAACTCTGAGTCTGTAGAGCGCGTGAATATTCCCTCACAAGCATGCGCAGCTGAGAGAGAAATTTTGGAGGGTTTTTCCTCACTCTCTCTGCGTATCCATATTTTGCTTTCTTTTCTTTTATTTATTTAATGACAATATTTTGCAGTTTTAGTACATATGGGCTGGGCTTCACATGGATCGCCTGTTTGTGAGGTTTTGTATATGGACCAGTCCAGAACGTCGAACCTTGCTGATTCAAACAATTTTTTTATAATACTTTTATTATGAAAATATTAAAAGTTTATTTGCAGCAGCGTGTTTATCGGCGTATTTATTAATTCAAATTTAATGTCTGCATTAAAATATATAAATTTAAATTTTAAAAAATATGTTTAGATTTTAATTTTAATTCGTATTGAATTTTATTTATCTAAATTTGATCCATTAATATTTCGTATTCAAATATATAAATTTAAATTTAAAAAATATACATTCGTATCCCATATCATATTATAATTTACTAACTCTACTTGCAACTGTGTCTTCTGAAATATCACATCTATGGCATTTTTGCCTTTCGAAATTATTTTAAATTAAACACTAATAATATTTAATCTTTTAAAAATTTAAAGAATTATTCAAAATGTAACAAACCCTTCAGTTCTGGACGTTAAATTAATTCCTGTATCCGGATAGAAGTCAATTTCCACAAATCTTGACTTATAATTAGTCGAAACTCTCAGCAGCAAGTGAAACACAATTTGGCATCCTGTTAAGTGGAGGAGGGAAATACATGGGCCTTCCATTTGAATGGGGAAGTTAATTGGTAAAAAATATAACTTCTAAACAACATCATTGATCGAGTGAGGGCTAAAGAATGAAGGCCGGCATAATTGTTTTTAGACGGATGGAGGAAAAGAAAGTGCTTATAAAATCATTAGCCCAAGCAATGCTAGGTTATGCAATGTCTAATTGCCAATTGGTTTTTGTAAAGATCTTCCACTTGCATCTCACGGTTTTGGTGGTCTAGCTGAAAAGGAAGGAAACACATTGTCTGGGTAAGAAAAGATGCTCTCAGTCGAAGAAAAAAGTAGGCTAATTAGCCAAGCAGTTGTGGAGGCTAATTCACTCTCCTAATTCTCTTTGGGCTAGAACCTTGTCTCTATTAGATTTCGTTAAACTAAGAGTAATAACTAACTAGAAGTACTATTTAATTTATTAATATATCTATCAATTATATATGAGTTATTATTTCATTTGTTAGCATATTAATATAATTTAGATTTGAATAAGTAAATTTTTTTTAAAAATATATAACTAAATTTTAGCCAATAAAAAAAAATACTAATTAATAAATATGTTAGTAGACTATGTAGTACCTCTATCGTAGATAACTAGTCCTATTCAACTCAATTTAAAAAACCATGCAAAGGAAGGAGACAACCTCAAATTTTGTTTCCCTTTAAACAAATCAATAGAAGCTCAATGAACTTAAACAATTATTTCCCTTGCAGATTGTGAAAAAGGACATCTAAATCCCAATTAGCAAGTGTGGCAATCTTGACAAACTTATCTTGCCTCGGGCAAAAAGTGGTATATTTTCTATAAGGTCTTATTACTCCACTGTCAGGATTTTCATTTAGTTCTTTCCAAGCTTGTGGACCACACAATCTGGAATATGCAAGCTCACGTTAAAATCAAATCCTTCGTGTGGCGTTTCCTTAACAATTCACATGCGAGCAAATGCAATCGAGTCAAATCTACGGTTGCGGAATATATTATCACTAATGGTTTGTGCCTTTTATGCAATGAGAGAAAAGAAACAACCGAAGGTATATATGATTTCTCATTGCCTATGAACAAAAGTTGTCGGAAATTCTAGGCACCATATATTATCCAATGGACACATATAGTCACCCTTTGATTCAAGTTTGAAAGATAAATATATTTTTAATTTTGTTAAATGAGCTAGGGCATCCTAAAGTTTGTTTTGTTCACAGGGGAACTAATCCAGCTGCTGGCTGGCTAGAAAATTCAGCCACGAGGTCGGAGTTTGATCTAGTGTTGAATAAAGGCTCGAGTAGTTGATGATCAGCCTGAAATTGGCTTTGTTTTAGCTCGATTAAACTTTACTCAGTCATTAAAATTAGTCAATTTTGAACAATAAATGAAACTCGTTAACCAATTTTGAGCAAAAAATGAAACTTATTAATAGCCCACAAGACCACAAAGTTTATACACGTTTAAGTATATAAAAATTATTTGATTAATTTAAACATACAAAATATTTACAATGCATAAACAATGTTTTCATATTTAATTTATAAAAAAATAAAAATAAATGAAATTTATTAATAATTATATCAAAATTCCAGTTTTTATTTTTATTTTTGTAGTTAAACTGCCAAACCAAACTGAGCTTTTCATGAACGAATCAAGCTAAATCTTAAACGAAATGTATAAAAAAATTATCAGATTGAGCCGAGAGCTTGAGCACTTTTAAATCACGAGAGCTGAGCTTGAGAACACAGATATTGGGCTCAACGGGGCTTATTTATACACCTAGCTTCATTCGGGTTGGGAGTTTAATTTTCTGCAAAACTTTCTTTCTATTATTGTACAGAGTGAGATGGGATGCTCGTAGCTTTTTTTCTTATTAACCAAATTATTTTAGCAAAAAAAGAAAAGAAAAGCTGATTTTCAGTTTTAATAAGACTGATAGTAAAGGTACTAAGATGTTAACAATACCAAGATGATGAAGTCTATAAATATGGTTAATAAAGTGATATGACAAGATGATGTGATATTATATAGCTAAAGGTTGTTTTTAGAATCTGTTAACATTATTTGATCGATTGGCAGTGTAAATTCATGATTTAAGCTTATGGGTTTATACTTTTTGGGTGCAGATTCCAAGATGACATTCATGATTTTGATAATATCTGCTAATAATTGTTTTCTTTTGAAAAAAAAAAAAAAATTATCTTCGAACCATAAGTTCAGAAATTATTTAATAAGTAGGTTAAATTTAGATGTTTTTTTATTTCAGTAGAAATTTACACTGAAAGTTTATATTACTGAAAAATTTTTTTTTTTGTGCAGTAGCAACGAAAATGAACACTTGAGTCCAAATAGAACTACCAAAATTTAAACTTCAACTCGCATATTCACAGATATAAAAATTCGGCTGGCTCCTACCACTAGACTACAATCTCCTGCGAATAATCTTTTTCATTGGAATCCCTTCCGGGAGGTATTTTTAAACCGGCAAAGGTCATGCTACCGTTATTATTTGTTTATTATTTCAAAATTAATTTAATTAGCTTTAAATTAAACCAATTATGATTAGATAAGGTTTAAATAATTCCAGCTAATTACAGAAGCTTTTCCTTTTTCTCATGCATATTTAAAAGAGAAACTGATTTATTTTCTGGCACATACATATATCATTCTCTGATGTCAAAGTGTAGAATATTTGTATTTTCTTTCTTTTTTTCTTTACTTTTCCCCGAGAATAATGCTCGTGTAATCAATTTTGAACTACTCATTTTCATAGTCACACCTCTAGTATGAAAATAGGTAAATTTAGCTTCACTTGAGGTAATCTCGTTTTCAACCGAAAAATGGCATATATATATATATAAAATCATATAATTTCACAAACTGAAACTATTTTTGTTTGGAATTGTGAAATTTCCACCTAGCTAGCTTTATTTGCAACTATGAAGTATATTTCTCTTGTTATTTTATTTCATTTTATTTATTTATTTATTTATTGCCATTTGCTGCGCTGCGAAACTTCTTAGCTCTGTCTCCTCCATGTTGGCTTCCTCATATTCCATTTCATTCTACAAAAAATCTCCAAATTCTAGCATGAGGATGAGAAAGTTCCTTATGATGTTGATTGCAAGGAAGGCTACTAAAAAGTAAACATTCAATGATGTTGTAGCACAGAATGTAAACCCAAAGTTTGTTTTGGACACTTAGCTTCAAACAGTAATCCAATATTATCCATTGTTGTCACGAAGTCAAAAACAGCCAGTGTCGTATTTAACTATATGTTTAGTAAAGAGGCTAGAAACTTGAAAAGTTAAAACTTCTCTCGAACAAATGTCAATCACTTATTTGATAATAATTATTATTGGTGACATAGCATATTTTTTGTTCGTAATAATATAATGTTTTTTTTTTTTCATTTCATATCTATTTAGGCATCTAATCGTGTCAAAGTTGCTAGGAAAATGTGATTCCTTTAAAAAATTGTAGTTTCTATGCGTTTGGGTCGCAACAAGAAAAAAAAATTAAGTGTATTTGGGTAACTTTTTGTGAGTGAAAAATTAGGAATTGGAATGAGAGGGGATCAGATTTTTGAATTCCATCCCCATCCCCATCCCCGTCGAAAATTTAACACCTCATCTCTATCTTGATTCCTGCCTAATAGGAGCCGTCCCCGAGAAATCTCTATCTTGATTCTTGAGAATTTCTCGGTCAAAGATAAAAATCTTTATTTTATATTATGTTACTTTGATAATTTAAAAAAAGAAATTTAATTAATTTGGTAGAACGGGAATTTTCTGTTTACTCGCCCCATTAGCCTGACTCTATTGAGAAGGGAAGAAAAAGGTAAAATAAATATAAAATATCAAAAGGGTTCGGATTCTTTTGCATAGACGATGAGACTCAAAAAATAAATTTCCATAAATCCACATAATGACAATCAGTAAAAAAAAAAAACTCATCATNAACCACCAAAATACTTATAACAAAAAAATAAAAACAAAAATTATAAAGGAATTTCAAAACTCTTAGATTTCACTTGATAATCTATTTATTTTAAATTTTTAAATTTTTTGAAAACAGAAAATAAAAATGTGTTTTATAATTATTTTTATTTATTTTTTAAAAAAAATTAAAAATAAAATGAATTTGATAACTAATTTCAATTTTTTTAAACAAAAACCATTTTTACTTTCTTTTAAAAGAAAATAACATTAAATTTTTTTTTTATTTTTTTTTATCTTTTATAATAGCAGAATACAAAACAACTCAAACAATGCTTGAACATAAGACCACCCATATTGATACAATCCAAATGTGGCCGTGACCACGAATTACTTAAACAGGGCCAGAACCTAGGACGACCTGGTCAGAGTCAGAGCCTAAAATTACCCGGTCGAGGCTGGAGCCTAGAATTGCCCAGTTGGAGCCAAAGCTCGGGATTGCCCAGTCAAGACCAAAGCTCGAGATTGCCCAATTGGGGCCAAAGTTTGGGATTGCCTGGTCGGGGCCGATACACGGGAGCACTCGGTCGGGGCTAGTACATAGGACCGTCCAGTTGGGGCCGGAACTTGGCATTGCCATGTCCAGGCAGGAATCTAGGACCGCCCAGTCCGGGCTGGAACCCGGAACTGCCCAGTCCGGGCTAGAACCCAGAACTTCCTGGTTTGGGTCTGTATCCAAGACCACCTAGTCTAGGCCGAAACCCGAGACCACATGATCAATGTTGAATATGGATTTGTTTTAATTTATTTGTATTTTTTTAAAAAAAATACAAAAAAGTAATAAAAATAAAAAAATAAAATGGTTACCAAATATTATTTTTTTCATACAAAAATTAAAAAATGACTGTTGTTTTTCATTTTTTTTCTTTTAACAAAAACATAAATCAAAAATAAAAATTGAATGCGTTAACAAACAGACTCTTAATGTAGAAGAAAACAAGCAAACAATAGATTTAAAACAACAAGAAGAATAAGAGATGGCGAACCAAGAGAACGACAACCGACAACGAATGATAGTTGACAACCAGCGACGACCAAGTACTAATGAAAAATGAAGTAATCTAAATAAGGCAACAATGAAAGAGCCAGCGAGCTCAACCAATCAATCTTCCTAAGAACTTAAGGTCGACGGTTGACTATAATGTTTATTGGATTTGGATCAAATGAAATTCATATTTTTCCTTTTAGGTTATAAAAGAAAAGAAAGACCTTCATACTTCTATTTTGAATATATTTATATGTAGAAAAATTCTAAAATAAATATATTTTTATTTTATTAAAATAAAAATTATCACTAAATGTAAATTTTTAGTGATGAATTCGAAAAATTATAATTAATAATTTATTTTTATTGATAATATTTTTTAAATTTTCATTAAAAATATATTTTTAATAATAATCTTTATTTAAGTAAAATAAATATACCTTTATTGAACAGTTACTATATATATATAATTTATCTTTGGTAAAGGATATCTGATTTTATTAAATCAGAAATTTTTACATGGCAAATATTCCAAATGGATTTTTAAACTTGAATTTAAATAACAACTAATAATATAACCAATTAATAAGTATTTGCCACATAAAATTTTTTAATTTAAATAAATTGACTAAATATATATATATTTATTTCAATTGCAGCTTCTGAATTTAGCTTGAGTTAAATTTAGCTTTTTAAATTTCTAACAATGCATTACATGCAATTACTATTATGTGTATTATAAACTAATTATCATAAAATAGTCTCATAAGACTTTACCACAAACCCAAAAAACTATGTTAATTATTTCATTAATAAACATTTTTATGGAACAGCCTATTGGCAAGTTTAGAGGTTGAATATCCTCAATTTTGATTTAGGTAAAAAAATTTACGAAATCCATAGAAAGGAATGCAGCGGTGGTAACAAAATATTTATTTTATAATTTTATTATGCGAAACATGAATTAAACGGACACAGATTTTTTGTTTGGTGAATATTAAAAGGACAAAATCAAATGCTTCCCGACACATCAAATCTTTGAATTTTCCTCCCTATTATATTTTTTGTACTATTTTTAACAAAAAAATATTTGTACTACGCTCTTTAATTAAAAAACAAAAAGAATATAATAAGATTAGAATGATTGCGTTTCACTGACTCTTATAAAAATTGATCTGACTTTTTCAAAGGCCACACACATTTATTCCTGTCTATAAGCTCTTTCTGGATCTACCAAAAATAAAATATATAAAAAAGCTTTTCTGGATTTTTTTCTTCTGGTAAGTAGCTTTTTCTGGACCTGGGGTAGGAAAAAAATTTAGTGTTTTATGGATCATATGGTCACGTTGGAAGAGTTTAATATTTTGACATCTTTTTAAATGAAAAATACTTTTTGTTATCATGGATCATTAATATAACTTATATATTAAAGAGTAATTTTAATAGTATTTTTTATTTTAGCATAATTTTTAAAATAATAAATATTTTTAAAAAAATTGACAAAAATAAAAAGTGAGATTTCAACTTCAACAAGTTATTTTTTAATTTTTATTTTCTTAAAAGTAATTCTAATTCACATTTTTCTATCTTTTTTATTTTCTCCGTACTAAAATAGTATTTAAAAAAATTAAAATATAAAATTATAATTAATATATTTAATTATAAATATAAAAAAAAAATTATAAAGATAGTGAATTTGATTCTTTAAATGGTCAAGCTTTACTTTATAAAAAAAATATGACTTTTTAAAATAGAAAATATAAAATTTTTAAACAGCTTCTAAATAATATTTTAAATTGTTACTGTGTAATTGTTTACAATTTTAATTTTAAAAAATAAAATAAAACTAAAAATAATTTCAATTAAAATTTACCATTTAAAATGTTAGTATAAGTAATAAAATCCTTTTTATACACATGGGGATTAAAATAACATGTGGTAAATATAAAAGGAAATTTGGTTTTTTTTTTTTTGCTTGAAAGAAGAGTTATTATATTAACAAAAAAGGGACAGCTAAAAACTGACTGTGAGAGAGTCAAGAGCTAGCAACATGGCTAGAATCTTGATTCTTAATAGAAACAAAAGATGGTGGCATAGAAGCAGGGTTGAAGATCCATGTTACATGGCTTTTACGACCTCAATTGGCCACCCAGTTAGCAAAACGATTACAAATTCTTGGCACCCAGACGAAGCTAACATCATTAAAAGCACTTGCCATAGACAAAATACTATTAATATAGCCCTCTGCAGTCCAATGAGGAGTGGAATGAGACATATTGTTCAAAGAATGAATAACCAGCAAAGCATCACTTTCACAAATGAAATGGCTCCAACCTTATGTAGTTGCAAGAATAATGACTTTGTGAATGGCCAGATCTTCCGCCGCCTCCGGAATATCAATGTAACAAATATGAGTCTAAATGATGACAACAACTCCTATGTGATTTCTAGCAACCAGATCCAAAGAGGCCAGACCATTCTTGACCGAGGCATCGCAATTGATCTTGATGGAATTTTCAAGGGGAGGGATCCAGAATGGGTGGTTGTTGGGATGCCTTTCCAGAGGAATATGAGTAATTGAGGCTTTGAATTCCCAAAATCTATTATTCAGAAGCTGAATACTTTCCTTAGTGTCAAGTCTTTGGTTGCTGTGGATAAACGAATTCCGACATTTCCAAATATGATCAAGGGTCAGAGTAGCATAGAGTAAGAAATCTGACTTGTCTTCTTCATGCATTGATAAAAGATTGGTAAGATCAAACAGACAATCCAAGAAAAAGGAAAGACTATTGTGCTGGAGGTGGTCCCATCTAATGCTCCACGGAGAAGCAAACCAGAAGGATTTGGCAATGTGACATCTCTAAAAGAGGTGGCATTCATCTTCCACCTCGTTGCAACCGAAGGGACAAATGTTGGACTGAAGGATTATGTTTCTGGCTATCAGGTTTGAGTTAACGGGAAGGTCAAAGTGAGATAACTTCCATAGAAAAAGTTTTAGTCTATCATGGAGCTTTGAGGACCAAATTGACTTCCACCGAGGAGAGTGGTCTGCAGGATCTTGATTTAAGAGCTAAACCACTGATTTAACACTGAAATGACCGATTCTAGTACCAAGCCAGATCAAAGAGTCATCCAACTAAGGATTTTTCCAAAAAAATTTCTTGATGCTAGAAATCGTAGAGATGTTGAAGAGGTCGTTAAGTCGGGAATAATTCCAACTTCCATCTTGAAGAAAAAAACTGTCCACCATACCTACTTCCATGGCATTCTCAGTTGATTTAGGGATTGGAAGGAAACCAGGGTTATTTGGGATCTAAGGATCTTCCCAAATATTGATCATGTTGCCTATTCCTACTTTAAAACAGAGCCCGTTGGCAAGGAGGTGTCGAGAACGAAGGATTCCAAACCAAAAAGGAGAGGAAGAGGATTTTTTTTTGCAAGAGAGAAAAGGGAGTGAGGGAAGTATTTGTGCTTTAGGATTTTTACCCACAGAAGGTTAGGACAGGAGGCAAAGGACCAAGCTAGTTTGCAGATTAGAGCTTTGTTCATATGTTCCATTTTCCTTAAACCCAGACCCCCTATGGTCTTTGGTTTACAACTTTTACTCCAGGCAGTAGGAGTCCAAAAATGGTCATTTGGAGAGTTACCTGCCTAAAAACATTTCCTAGCAATTCCGTCAATT
The DNA here is from genome assembly GCA_003254975.1 of Ochetophila trinervis. Taxonomy (NCBI): domain Eukaryota; kingdom Viridiplantae; phylum Streptophyta; class Magnoliopsida; order Rosales; family Rhamnaceae; genus Ochetophila; species Ochetophila trinervis. The sequence goes on along the minus strand of QANX01002539.1, from coordinate 121,226 downwards.
TTTCGATTCCAGGAGAGAGGGAAGGCGTTGTCATTGAATGGACAAGGATTGCAGATAGGACTGAGTTAAGGAGCATGGTTCTGCCTGCTTGAGATATGAGCTTAGCTTTCCAGCCTTGAAGCTTGAGCTCAATTTTCTTGAGAATGTCAGAGAACCCTGTAATATTGTTTCTCCCTAGAAGTAAAGGATTTCCAAAGTATTTGGAGTCTTTTGGGAGCTCTCTCATGTTAAGAATGTGCTTGATATTCGCCTTGTCACTTGGACTTGTGTTCTTCGAGAAAAGATAGCCGGATTTAGGAAGATTGATAGCTTGACCAGTCCAGCGACATAAGAGATTCAGGCATCTTGCAATGTGAGTTTCATTGTCTTTATCAGCTATACAAAAAAGCATAACATCATCAGCAAAAAAAAGGTGGGAAATTGGGGGGCTTGTTATGGAAGGTTTAATTCCATTGATTTTCCCTTCCTCTTCATAGTTGTACAGCATTCGAGAGAGAAGTTCTGTGAAAATGATGAATATAAAGGGGGAGAGAGGATCTCCTTGATGAATGCCTATTTCCGGGGAAACAGAACCCACCACACTGCCATTAAGAAGGATCTCAAGGGACTCAACGACAAAGCATTGATTTAGAAACCTGATAACTCTGGACAAGAAACCAAATTGGTTCAAGATGCTACTTAAGACCCGCCAATCGACTCTATCAAAAGCTTTCTGCAGATCGACTTTGATTGCCAATAGCCCTATAGAGCCTTTATTCCTTTTCATGTGATGCAAAATTTCATTAACCATAACCGAATTTTCACCAATCTATCTCCCGAAGATTAAAGCAGCTTGATTAGGAGAGATAAGTTTGGGCAAGAATGGCTTGAGTCTTAAGGCAAGGATTTTGGAGTTTATAAACAGTGTTGCAAAGGCTAATGGGGCGGATGTGGTTGAAACAAGAAATTTGATCACTTTGGGAACAAAGGTTCGGTTAATGGTTCTGGGAATACGACCGGAGATGAAAGAGTCATGGATGATTTTTGTAACATCGTTCCCCATTATATGCCAATAGGTTTGGAAAAAAGAGGCTGTCATACCATCCGGACCCAGGGATTTAGAAGGATTAAAAGAGGTTCCAACTTGATGGATTTCAGCTTGGGTAGGAATAGCAAGAAGGCTTTCGTTATCCGAGTAAGAAATACAAGGGTGGATGTAGTCAGAAAGGCTGGTGCAGTGGGTGATCGGATCAGCTTTAAACAAAGAGGAGAATTTCTTGCAGATGTAATTCCCAATATCTTCAAAAGAGTCCAGCCAAGTCCCATAGTCGTTTTTAATAGCAGCAATGAAGATATACTTCCTATTGGTGATCATAGAATCATGGAAGAATCTAGAGTTTCTGTTGCCGACCTTAAGCCAATTTTCACGGGATTTCTGCCTCCAGATGAGCTCTTTTCTTTCGAGCCATTCTTTGAGAATGATGTGAATTTCCTTAATACGAGCTATATTAAAAAGAGATGGCTCGCTTCCTTGAAGAAAAACAATCTGATTTTCGAGCTCTTGAATTTTGACATTATAGAAGCCAAAAACTTCCCTGTTTCATAGGGTCAGGGCTTTAGCTGTGTTTCTCAATTTTCCTGAAAGGGAGATGTGTCTGTTGATCAAATCATAAGAGTTCTAGACATTTTGGATAGTTTGTTCACAAGTTAGGTCTCTACTCCAAGCATCGAGGAAATGGAAACGTCTTGGTTTACGGTTGTGATTGAGGTATAGGTGCAGCAAGATTGGACTATGATCAGAGTTAGCGTCCGAAAGATGGATAACTCTTGCATTATTAAAAATCACTCTCCAATTAGAACTAGCCACCACTCTGTCGATACGCTCCTTGATACTGGCAGCCCCACCCCTGCTGTTACTCCAAGTGAAGGTGTTTTCGTGGTATCCAAGATCCAGACCTCCTAGATCTTCCATAAAGTTTTTAAGAAAAAAATGAGTTTGGTTGCTGACCTCCCTTCCTCCAAATTTTTCATCCTCATTAAGAAGGTCGTTAAAATCACCTATGCAAGCCCAAGTACTTAGCCCATTTTTAACAGCCTCAGCAAAATTATTCCAGAAATCTCTTTTTAGGGATCTTTCTGCTGGACAATAGCAACACCATAGGCTCCAACAGATACCTTGCTGGGAAGTGACAGTCACACCTATAATCCATTGAGATTTGAAAACAATTTTCCAATTGAAATCTTTCTTCCAGAGAACCACTAGACCACCTTTAGAATTATCAGCTTCCACTATCTCATAACTGTCAAAAGGAAGAGATTTGGCAATCCTATTTATTTTCTGGGGATTCACCTTGGTCTCTATGAGAAAAAGACCGATGGGGGATAATCTAGAAACGAGGCGCTTAAGTCATCGCACTACCGAGTGTCTTCCCAAGCCTCGACAGTTCCAGGATACTATCTTCATTAGGGGGGGCAAGTTTAAGCTCGCCTCATCAGCTTGATTCTGGTTTTCTTCCTTAGTCTCTTGGTGAGAGTTTGAAGGTGGTGGTGATTGACACTATTAGCACGAGCTCTATTTTTTAGTTTTTCTCGAAAGGGTTGAGAGTTGATCAAACCTTTCTTATGAGGATTGCCTTCGTATAAGGGGCCTATTTCAGAACTCTTCCTCTTGTGACTTGTTTGAGCTTCTTGCGGTTTAGATATGTTTATCTCAAGCCCATTGTCCTTATCCTGCGCACTTTCAAAATGGGTTTGGGCATCTGTCTTCTTCTGGCCCAGAGGTGGGCTTGGTTTATATGAGGAAATTTCTGGACCTTGGGTAGAGATGTTGGGCGATAGGAAGGCCCACAGTAGTCTCAACCTGTTGATCCATTTTAGGCCCCGTAACTAAGATTTTCTGTCTCTTCTTAGTCAGCGCTTCTTCCTCACCTAACTCCTGGATTTGGGGCAAAGTTGCTGTCTGGAGATTAGACGATTTAGAAATCTCGGGGTTCTGGTTTGGCGTGTGAAGCACTTTCGTTGTGTTTCTTCCCTGAGTCAGATCGTCGGACGGGTTAGACTCTCCTTCATCATCAATGTTGCAGCTTTTGTCGGGGTATCAATAATTTCTCCCCTCGGGATTTCAACCCTTTTCAAAAGATCTCCCTATCAGACCACCGTGTAAGCATCCGCCTTCGCCCTCAGCTAGGCCATCAGAGTTTGTGATCTGGTTGTGGGTGGTGGGGGCGACACATGAAGATTTGATATGACTGAGATGGCCACAGCTGAAGCAGAAATCTTGGAGATGTTCGTAACGAAACTAGATCCAGACCCCCCTATTTCCCAGTTTGTGAAGAAACCCAGAGGGAATTGGTTTTCGCAGGTCGAGTTCGATTTGCATTTGGATGTATTTTTTACCCACCAGATTAATTCTAGAAGAGGTTTCACAATCAATGGTTTTGGGGAAGAAAGCTCCAATCTTGATTGCATTTTCTTTTGTCATGAATTGTAGGGATAGTCCATGGATTTGTACCTAGTAGGTAGAGAGATTGAAATCAATGGAATCAAGGGCTAGGTACGACTGCCATTCTCGGAGAATCAGGTGAGATTTTTTGATTGACCAGGGGCGTTTGTTCCAAACTCTATTTCTGTTGGTTGTTGTTCGGAATGAAAACAAGAAAATATTTGATGAAATTTGTTCCGTCTTGACTGGATCGTTTGTGAACCAGATTCTTCTTATAATCGATTGTGCTGCATTTTCGTCATCGGCTACCAGATTGAGTTTTAATGGCTGAAAAACTTCAAGTGGAGGTAAGTCTTCCATCGAGGAAGGAGAAGTGATTCACCACCGATAAAGGTCGGAGTGAGACTGGGATCAAAAGAGATCCATTGGAGTTACAGAGAACTCATCTTCTTAAATGCCCAAAAGTCTTCCATCGGGGAAGGATAAGTTATTTTGCCAGACACAGCAATTTATTCCTTGCATACATTATTGAAATTTTGTTTTTCTGATGAGCATAATAAAAAAGAAGAANTTATAATTTAAATACTTCTATATTATTGAGTTATCCATAAATTTTAGTGAAGCTCTATTTAGTCATATATTTTATACTGTTAGTGTTTTATTTATTTTTTATTATTTTTTTAGCAAATTGGATTTTTAATTAGTATATTGAAATTGTGAACCTGCATATCTATTCAATTGCTCTTATTAATTAACAAGGAGTATAAATTTTGATATAATAGAGGCATATACAAAATTTAGTTGGGGGATCAGGATATTTATTGAATTTAAGAACATTGAGGATAATAAGATTTATTTAAAAAATAAGATCTATTGACTTAATTTTGGAGATATTCTACCTAATTAAGTTGTTAGGTTTTCCCTATATATACATTAGGTTTTGACCTTATTGCTATCACATAATGTCAAATATATAAAAATATATCTTGGATTTTTATTGTTAAAAAAATCTACATGATCATAACGAATCTAATTGAGGCAAAACACTATAAAATATCTTATTTGATAATATAAGTTCTGGTAGAGTTTTCATTAAATCAAGATTTTAAACACTTTTTTTTAGATTTCATCTCCAATTAGAGCTATTAATTAGCTTTTTTTAAATTTATTTCCTAATTAAATTAGAATAAGATAGAAACGAATTTGTTTACTGAATATTACAGATTACTTTCCTCATCTGTTTTCCCATTTGAAAAAATAAAAATAAAAACAAATTCTCTTTTATAATAAAATTTGGTAATTTGGTTACTGACTTTGCTGAATTTTCCTGGTCACCATCAAAGTTGCCCACCAATTTCCAGTCAATGACTACTTAGGCAATCTCAAACGCACAAATTTTCAATTTTTTATTTTAATTTTGCCTAGGTTTTCAGATAACTATGGAATTTTGGGTTTATCTTAAAAACCCAAAACACTGGCACTATGACTTTAGAATTTTTTTTGAAGGTCCAACAAATAAACTACCAAACTTTTAATTGGGGTGGTGTTGAAGACCAAGTCAAATAAAAAAAAAAAAAAAAAGAATTCCTCAAAACGAATGTAAAAACTAAAAAAGCAGTTAGCTTATTAGCCACCCAATCACTGAGTCTCTTTAGATTACTTACCCTTTATTTTTTTATTTTTTATTTTTTGACCAAAATATATAGATGAAAAATGGGTCAAAAATTCCCTACAAAACATACCATGTAAGAACATGATCAAAAATCATAATGATGCCCATATGAGCTATTTGAATTATGATCAATTCAAAGATCATCAAGATAAGTATTGACCCACTCTACCCTAAAGAAAAGGGAAAGTTGCTTCAACAACCATGACCAATATGGTAAATTTGATCAAAAGGAGAGAAACTAAACCCAAAAACAAAATCAGTGTTTTGGGAAATCTCAGCGGCAAAACATCATGTGCACACGACACGCCTAGTCGGTTCAAAAAGAGCCGTCTTTTATATGGACAGATAGAAATTCACTTTTATTTTTTTATTTTTTGGGGAAAAAAAAAAAAGAAGATAAAAAACCTTCTTTCCTTTTTCCACTATTCATGAAAAAATCATGTATTTAGCCAAGCATTTCCATATAAATAGCATCGAATACGTTCACAAGCTCTTTCATAGAGACAGATACACAAGGCTTAGAGTGCGATTTTGTTTTGTGGGTTTTGCGTATTTCTGTGAAATAGAGAGAGATGGAGGAGGAGAAGATGATGAGTATGGGTAATAATGGAGAAGATGGGCATGTGGGTGTTCCGGTTCATAGCCAAGTGATGAAGATTAAGCAAGAATTTGAGAAGATCAGACACCCTTCTCTGCAACAGCCGGAGATGAGACGGGTTTCGCTCCGGGAATTCAACCGGCAAAGATCCCGCTCGCCGTTGGGATTGGCCGAGAGACCAATCTCTGTTGGGAATTGAATTTGAATTTCTGATTCGGAACCGCCGTACTAGATGATTTAGGAGAAAGATGAATTTCATAGTCTCGTCTCTTTAGGACTCGGAACCTTATGTTTTGTTTTGTTTTGTTTTTTTTCATGTTTCTCCGGCGCCAGTTTTTGGTGTTTTAGGGGACTTTAAATTTCCAGCTGTACAGATCTTTTGGAATAGGATTGGAGATAACATTGAAATACTTTTTTCAATGAATTCTATACTTTTTTTTTTTCTCTCTGTTTGGTTCCTGTTAAGTTCTTCTGCGTTGGAAATTGGTATTTTCTTTCTTTCTTTTTTTCGTTTTTTTTTTTTTAATGGTTTTTGTTTTTAGATTGAAAGTTTTAAGGTTTGAAATTAGGCCGCCTGGATCAACTTGAGCGAATATTCTTTCTCTTTGGCTAAATATCTGAAAGTAATTATCACAGTCTTTTCTTTTTTTCTCGTTTTCTGCATAGTTCTCTTGAGAAATATGTTTTTAGGTTTCAGTTCTTTTTGAAGATATAAAAATATTATAATATTTATTATGTGTTATGATTTGTGAATTTGGGAGTGTTGAAAAAAAAAATGATTTAACTTCTTTGTTAAAAGACTGTAAAAGATCAAATGATATATTTCAAATTACTACTCGTTCTTTTTTTTTTTTTTGAAACTGATAACACTTTCACCATCAATTTAAATTTTTCATGAAACCAATTTAAGTTTTCAAATACAAATTTCTCTTAAATCCAATTAAAACCAGGAAACGGATTTCTCGTAGAGATTTTACATCTCTTTCTAGCCCTCATATTTAAAATGATGTAAAACTGAAAGGTATTTAACAAACCTGATGGTTTTTTATCCACGGGCTCTGTGGATTAAGCCTGAGGTATGGGTTTGTTATGTGTGTGTGTGTTTGTGTAGTTAAATTTTCACTTTCAAGTTTGTGAAGATTCTTTGATAGAAACTAAAATTTCTATGAACTTAATCTAGAATTTGATTAGAGGCCAACTAGGCAGACACGTTTCCTTGTGCATATCCAGAATAAAGTTTAGAAACAAGCAATATGGAGGGGAAAAAGCCTCTGATAAATACTTGGGAAAAAGCAGAACTGAGTATGACCAGCATAACACTGAAAATCCTCTTGAAACACGATAATCAATTTTACTGAAAAAAGATTTTATAAAACCAAGTATAAAAACTAAGAACAAGAGGGAGACTGGGTGTGAGGTGTGAACTGCAACATACATGGCTAATGAGATTATTGCGAGACAAAAGTCGATGATAAATGAGTCTTAACTTCAAAATTTAGCCTTGGGCAGTGGTTGTTTCTTTTGCCGAGAGCAACTTCACCCTCCTTGTCATGTCCCTCATAACATCTATTATTACAGATTTCTTCTGAATTCTGAACTGGAGAGTCAACTCTGTAGAAACCGACGTGCTCTGTTTCAAAAGCGATTCGTCCTCCATGATTTTAGTTGGGAAGTGTCCCAGTGCAATCACACATAGGGCAATAATGGTACGAAAAGCAGCTATCTCATTTTCAATGCCAAGAGGAGCTTCAACCGATAAAGATTTAAGAGTCTCCAGATCATGCTTTTCAACTTTTTGCATGTCACTTGCAAGGAGTACTCTTAGTGCTGCCAACAAGCGATCCTCTACCAATTGTGTACCCCCTAAGCAGACCTGTTAGGCAAAAAATAAATATAAATTTATATGTAAACACTACACTGCAATTCTACATTTTGTACAAATTTAATAAAGTCCGCTAGTATATGTATAATTTAGTAAACCTTTGGACCCATGAACTGCCACTAACATCTCATAGGGTCGTGTATAGAAGGTGATTAGAGGAGATAATTGGTAAGCCAATAAATATAGTTCTCTTTAACTCCTACCAATAATAGAAAAGTTAATGTACATTTATTCTATTCCATTATTTTCCTGCAGAGTCACAAAGCACAGCGACTGTCCCATAGGATACTCTATGAGGGTGTTTCAATTGAATTTTCTTTATTTTGAGACAAGGTGGAAAATATACTCTGTTAAACATTCAGCAGAAGCCATATAAGCTCTAGACCTTTCTCGATTGAGCTAAAATCCTTATATGATTGTAAATTTGGGTACCAAACTTCAGAAGCATTAATATGCAACTTATCCTAAGCCAAACGCCCACAGGTTTTTCATGCTAGCTAAAGAAAAGTCAAACACAAATATAACTAAATTTTCTTGAAGGAAAGTTAAGGGAAGAGAGAAATGAAGAATCTTAATCTTGTAGTGAATATATTTTATGGACAATGTAACCTTCACTAATAAAAAATTAAATATCACAAGGAAAAATTGAAGTAATGATAGACTCTAGGGAGAGTGAAAACCTTGAGAACAGGAGCTTCTCCATCTAAATTTAGCTGGTTTAGAATATTTTGCTGCCATGGAGAAGGAGCAGAGAAGTTGGGTGAAGAAACTCCAGCAGCCATGCTCGCAGCATCCAGAAGGGCACCATCATATTTTAACTCAATGCTGTCATAGGGGTTTGAGGGTATCACAAACCCATAATCCAGTAGGAAGAGATCATTGTTTAAGCAGCCATAATTAAGTACTAAATGATCACTTTGCTTAATTTCTGTTTCCGCCACAACCTGATTTAAGAGAGTTCAAACTCAGTAAACAAGACATCAACATCTATATTTTTCTTACAAATATGGACTTGGAAGATTCATCAAAAGAAAGTACAGAATTGGAAGACCTTTACTAGCATTGTCTTGCCCTCATCTTGTTCCTGAACTATTCTGGAATTCGGATTGAAGCTATGGTTACACATATCAATAAGAGGAAGCATCATGGGGAGATCATTGAGGGTCCCACCTGTAAGCTTTTTACCATAAAGACGAAAAGCCCTAGATGAGACAGCTGCCATTGCCCACCCCAGGGAGGATGCATCTACATCTTGGCCACCAAAAGGATGATCACTTGGTTTCATATTTTCAAGAGCACGTTTGACTTGTTGCTCAAAATCAAGAAGAAACCGGCATCTCTTGTTTACCTGAAATATGAAATGACAAGTACTTCAGTGCCTACAGCAAAATATATGGTCAATAAGAGATCAAACAAAGGTCATGTTAATAATTCAAATTTAGTTGCTATACATGTGTCTTTAGGTGTCAGATTTGCGTTAATCCAACTTAGTTGTCAGAAACATAAATAATCAGTCTGTCATATAGAACAATTGTACAAGTACAACTCCTTTGGTCTGCTAACGAGAAACTGCAGGAAGAACAAAACCCAAGTATTTTACATAAATATTAGAAAATATCTACAGATCTCAAACAAAGTTTTCATATAATAGGTCCAACTTGGTTTTAGCTGACCTGGTCAAGTGAAAAACAGAACCAGAGACAAAATCACATTTTGCTAAGATAAAGCATAACTCTCCTAGTTTTGTACATAAATCACAAATATATATATATATAGGTGCATTTTTGCTGGTAGTTTTTCCCTAAAGTGCTTAAAATTTTGATTTCAGATAAATTCAGCTCAGTGAATGTTAGCTTTAGATCATCATTTAAGTTACCTGATATAGAAGAGGGGCGTACTGCAAGTTCTTTATGTCCTCCCCAGGGAAGAAAATGGGTACACTGTAAGTTTCTGGGAGATTGCTGATGTATGGCCACCAGAAGGATCCAACCTTTGCTCTTTCTTGCAGAAGCTTCAAACCCACTTTCATCGACCATAGTTCCTCTGCCAAATGCTTCCACAATGTCCAATTTACTCATATTCAAAACTCAGTATCCTAATGTTAAGAACTTGAGTTATCAACCTAAACTCAGTAATGGAAATTCTACATGCTACTAAACAAGAGTTTGGATTTACACTATCAGATGTTTCACAAAAAAAAAGCTGCTCGAGAAAAGATGCCTTGAAGGAACTAACATAATTAGGATAACACATTTAAATTAGGCATTTAAAGTAAAACATACTAAAGAAGAATCTAATTCCTCTTACCTAAGACTTCTTTTCTAATTATTATCATGCAAAGTGCAACTCCGGAACTCATAACTAACACGAACCCAGAAACTCGAAAATAACGTCAAACTTTTTTTTTTCCCTCCCACAGCTGTAAACCAAATCATCACTTCCAGGAAAACTAAAATGCATTAAAGATGGTTAAGGGGAAGGCAGGGGATTCACAGGAAGGGCCCAAGTAGAGGAAGGGCAAAAATAGATAAAGTTCTTTCTCCATTAGATACAAATTTAAAGAAGCTCATAAAACAACAAAACCCATAATGTGGTTCACTTTCCACTTGAAAATTCAAATTCCAAACAAAGCATGACAAACTGAATTGCACCTTTATTTCAAAATCCAGACCTTAAATAAATACACATTTATATGTAAACTTATAAACGAAACAATAATTGAATTTCAAGCCGAAGTAGTTATTTGATAGAAAGTTCAAATTTTTCCAGCACTACCGACCTAAAAATTGCAGAAAAAAGCAACTCAATTTCGCAACAACCTTAAAAAGAAAAATGGGAAAGAAAAAAACAAAAGACTAATTTTTTTACAGAAAGCATAAACCATGAAACAAATAGACTAAGGATGTAAAAGTTAAAAAACAAATACCAGGAACTTGACGAGCCAAATCAATCAAAACAGAGTGAAGGGCGTCGTCTCCACCGTGGGATTCAAGAGGGCTAAACCTGAATGGAATGTGATGAGGAAGAGCAATAAGGTCAGACCCTTTTGGGATTTCCTCAGAAGCAAGGAGTCCAAGACCATTTGAAGTATCCTGAGCTATCCTCACCGCCGGGTGCACGAACCCTCCTTCCCTCCGGACCCATTTGATCAAGTCAGGTGGATGTGGCACCAGGCGCGAAGGATAAGAACCAGAACCAGAAGTTGAGTAGGCTGCGCACGTTAGAGGGCGAAAGTGGGTCATTGAAGCCATTATCATTTTCGAAGTTGCCATCCTCCACGCTCTCCTATCCCGCTATTCCCTCCTCCGCCAAACTCACTCTTCGCAGCTCTCTGCTCTGACTTCTGTGTGGTCAATTTCGGGTCGGGTCGGATTGCATCCGTTTGCCAATTCGATCCGACCATTATAAGATGGGACTTCTTGTTATTTGGGGGCTTCTATTTGCACTGCCCTTGTTTCTGCCTGCGCCTTTTTTTATTTTCAAAAGTAATCAAATATTTATAAATATATATATTATAAATTAATAAAGTAAATTGAGACATATGAAAAATATAATACAGAATTTGTATATGACAGTTTTGATAATACTCTGAAATTTATATAATATCACAGTTTTTTTAAGAACGATTTCGTCTCCACTAGTGCAAATGGTTCGTTGATGATCGTCTCCCAGAATACAACGGATACTTTCAATCTTTGGTTTTAAAACCACTAAAGATTTAACTTCGAACTTGGAAAAAACTTCAACTTTATCACCACTCTTACTTAAACTCAAAAAACAGATATTGATCTTTTATACTTCTATTTCACTTATCTGTGTTTTCTCTGTATTTCTAACCTCAAAACAATACATATATATAGTAAACTAAAAAGTAACTGAAAAAAACAAACAATTAAAACAAAAATTAAAATATATTAAATTATTCAATTAAAAGTGTAACAATGACTGTTACAAAACTAAAAGGTTTTGTAACTGAAACTGTTACAAACCCAACAATCCCCCACATGAATAAATTAAACTAGCCTAATTCTATACACAAGTGATAAAGCTCTACAGTTGGAGTCTGCATAGGATAGGTAGATGTTATTCTTTGAACATTCCTTTGTGAAAATGTATTTACCTTACTGATTAAATGGTAGACACGATTTCCTTAAACCATTATATCATTTATGTAAATGATGATACACCTCATGTAACAGCCCAAATAATTAGTTAAGCCCAATTTTTTTGTTTTTTTTGTTTTAATGGACAGCCTAACCCAATGCTCAATAATAAGATTTCAAAAATTTAAATAAAAATAACAATTTATATCTTCTTCTTCATTTTCTCACGTAAAACACAAGATAATAAACTTAAACTCAATTCAATCCTCTTTCTTCTCTAAAATTCTCATTTTTCATCCAAATTTTACAATCCTATAGTCAAAATGAAGTTTGTATCTTCCTCTTTGCAAAAGCTTCATTGCATGTAGAAGAAGTGCTCGTTTTTGGAATTTTTTTTTAAGTTTTGGTCACTTTCTAAGCTTTAAGGTAAGAGCTTAAACTTTGATTTTGTTTTTTTCACATTTTGGATATGTTTTTATGGGTTTTGAAGTATTTGTATGGGATTTTCGGAGAGATTGAAATCTGAAATTTGGCTTTGTAAATTGAGTGTGAAAAATATGGATTTTAAACCTCGAACAAGCATTTTTGGGTTTTTTTATAAGGGGCTTGCATGATAGGTGTTTGATAAAAGGTTTATAAGAGTGATTAGACTAGTTTTGGAGCTTTACTTTTGGTTTAAAGTTGCTGAAAATCTAAGATTTATGACTAAGTGGGGACCTAACTTGCTAGATGATTCTCAAGAGTTAAGAAAAGAAGACAAACTTCAAGTTTATGAGGGTGAGGAACTGAATTTGGAAGGCTAGCTTGGTTGGTGTGAAGTGTTAAGTTAAAACAAAGCTTTACAAGCTTTGGTTTGAGTTAGGTGACAATTTGGAATTTTATTTGTTGGTTTTAAAACTAAAAAGTAGGTTTTTTAATTAACTATGATGATGCTCAAATGCTATTTTGATGTTTTAGATGATACTTATATGTTTGGATAAGAGTTTCAAATGTGAAATAGATATTTTGCTTCAAAAATGAAATCTGGAATTTTGCTAAAGACTGGTAGTCCGTGAATTGATGTGTGCATTTAAGATATCTATAGTATTTGGTTTGCTTTGAAATTTTGAAGGATGAAACTAGACATGTTAAGTAAAATTTAGAATCAAGTTTCATAATAAAATGTTAAGTATTCGATTTTATATGATTTTTCTAATTTACATGTTTGCTGCAAAAGATTTCAAACAGCAGCTGAAACATCAATTTTATGAAGTTCAAACTATATCAAATGAGCTCCTTTTGAGCTGAAATTTTGTGGAAAACTTTTTCTGTGTGTCTATTTAAGTTCTGGAAATTTTTGACAATTTTTGTTTAGTAAATCATCTAGAATCGGATTTTCTCTAAGGCTATCTCAGTTTTGAAAAATGATTTTCAGTTTACAATATTAGACAAAAATTCATGTTGGTCCACATGTCTATTAGTCTTAGCAAAATTTTAAGTGATTTGAAGAATGCAAGAGAAATAGTTAAGTTTGAGATAAATTATCACATTTTTTGTTGATGTTCTTACTATTTAAAGTACGTTACATATAAAAAATAAAATAAAATGTTTTGTTATGGAAATATGTATGCCAAAGGTTTTGAGTATATAATAGTGCATTGAGTATGCTTTTGAGATACAATCAATTTATACAAATTGGATTAAATTTATGCATGTGAAAACCGAATGGAAATAGGAAGGGCCCGGAGCCTTTGGGTTGAAAGTCCCTAATCACCATGGTGAAATAATGAGGGGGTGGTCACGGTCCCTGGGTGAGGAGCCCCAAAATCCGAAGGCCGTGGGTAACGATCCATGGGAGAATGCCCCAAAAGTACATGGTTGACACATATTAAATGTTTAAATATGAAGTGGAATGGGTATTTTGTTAAATATGGCTTTAGTTATTGTTAGTTTACTTCATTGGTTTGCAAAGTTTTTGTTAGTATTTTTATTATGCTTATATAAGTATTTGATACTCACTCTTACTAGTGACATGTATTGGTCATATTTTGTTTTGTAAAAAGAAAAAGAAAAAAAAAAATTGTTATCTATGGGGCTTGTAGTGGAAATATGTATGCCAAAGGTTTTGAGTATATAATAGTGCATTCAGTATGCTTTTGAGATACAATCAATTTATACAAATTGGATTAAATTTATGTATGTGAAAACCGAATGAAAATAGGAAGGGCTCGGAGCCTTTGGGTTGAAAGTCCCTAATCACCATGGTGAAGTAATGAGGGGGTGGTCACGGTCCCTGGGAGAGGAGCCCCAAAATTTGAAGGCCGTGGGTGACAATCCATGGGAGAATGCCCCAAAAGTACATGGTTGACACATATTAAATGTTTAAATATGAAGTGAAATGGGTATTTTGTTAAATATGGCTTTAGTTATTGTTAGTTTACTTCATTGGTTTGCAAAGTTTTTGTTAGTATTTTTATTATGCTTATATAAGTATTTGATACTCACTCTTACTAGTGACATGTATTGGTCATATTTTGTTTTGTAAAAAGAAAAAGAAAAAAAAAATTGTTATCTATGGGGCTTGTAGCTCACACCTACTTTTCAGGAATTGGTGAAGGAAGCAATGGGAAAGAATTGGCTTAGATATTTTTGGGAGCATCACTTGGAAGCTTCATTGCCAATATTTACACTTAGAGACTCATTTAGTTGTTGTGGAGGATATGTTTACCTCTTTTATAATTAGATGTTATTAAACTTAAGTTAGCCACTTTAAGTTTCATTTTGGAATATTGAAGTTAACTATTTTGTTGTGGCTTATTTGGTGATGTTAAACTTAGAAAATTTAATTTTGGACTTGTAGATTACAAGTGTGAGTTTATTGTTTTTGATTGTAAGGATTATGCATTCAGACGCATCATCACTTATGTTAAATACTTAATTTAGAATGTTATCATCAATAGTAGAATTTGGATGTTACACCTCACACAGGACCCTTTCCTGATATTTTTCAGTTCTCACTATTATGTTCGTTTTGGCCATGAACATCGTCTTGGTTATGCAAGAGTTTAAAAAATTGCGCCCACCTCAATTCTCCTTGAAGCGGCCCCTCTTCACTCCCACATAGGTGATTCTTCTATTTCCATATAATCTTTATAGATTACCAAACATCCGAGAATCATTTAAAGCATAGCTTAACCTTATATCTATCATTGTTTTATCATAGTAATGGGTAAGGGTAAAAAAAAAAAAACCCCACAGTGATCCATACCAGTCTTTACAATTGTGTTGTCCCGTTAAACCTAGATCTTGGGATCTCCAGTCACATAGGTCGGGTTTCCATCATATCGACTTTTCTTTCACGGGCTTCAATCCCATTCGCTTCGATGACTTCTCAACTAGTTCTCTATTTAACCCCTTGGTTAGCGGATCCGCAATATTTTCTTTCCACTTTACGTAGTCTATAGAAATCACTCCAGTTGAGATTAACTGTCTAATGGAATTGTGTCTTCGACATGTATGTCTTGACTTTCCATTATACATGATATTATGTTCCCTGCCAAATGCAGATTGGCTATTGCAATGTAAGCTTATTGCAGGCATAATTTTCGGCCATTGTGGAATGTCCTCTAAGAACTGACGTAACCATTCAGCCTCTTCTCCACATTTGTCCAAAGCTATGAACTTAGATTCCATATTGAAACGAGCTATAACTGTTTGTTTGGAGGACTTCCATGTTATAGCTGCACCAGCCAATGTAAATACATATCCACTAGTGGACTTTGAATTCTTTATATCAGAAATCCAACTAGCATCATTATATCTTTCTAATACAGCTGGATATCTTATGTAGTGCAGTCCGTAATCACTAGTATATCGTAAGTACCTCAGTACTCGCACTATCCCTTTCCAACGATCTTGGTTTGGATTACTTGTGTATCTACTTAGTCTACTTATTGAGTATGCTATATCCAGTCTAGTGCAACTCATCAGATACATTAGACTACTAATCACCCTAGAATATTCCATTTGAAAAATACCATCTCCTTTATTCTTGGTAAGATGTAAATTCATATCTATGGGTGTTCTGACTATACCAGTATCATCTTTACTGAACTTATCCAGTATTTTATCTATATAATGTGACTGACCAAGAATGATTCCATTCGAAGACCTAGAAATTTTAATTCCCAGTATCACATCTGCAAGCCTCATGTCTTTTATATCAAACTTTGTATTTAACAAAGTTTTGGTAGTTTGGATCATATTATCGTTACTACCCACAATAAGTATGTCATCTACTTATAGACATAAAATGACATATCCATTATCTGTATCCTTTATATAGATACACTTGTCACATTCATTTATTTTGTACCCACTTTCCAACATGGCAGAATCAAATTTTTGATGCCATTGTTTTGGAGCTTGTTTTAGACTATACATAGATTTCACCAGTCTACAAACTTTCATTTCTTGTCCTGGAGCATAAAAACCCTCAGGTTGCTCCATATAGATCTCCTTATCAAGATCCCTATTTAGAAATGTTATTTTTACATCCATATGATGTATCTCTAAATTCCGTAAGGCTGCTATAGCAATCAACATCCTTATGGAATTTATTCTTGTCACTAATGAATATGTATCAAAATAATCAAGGCCTTCATTTTGCTTGTAACCCTTTATTACTAGCATTGCCTTGTATTTATCAATAGTTCCATCTGCTTTTATTTTTCTCTTGAAAATCCACTTGTAACCCAAAGGTTTACAACCAGGAGGTAGATCCACTAACTCCCAAATATGGTTTTGCAAAATAGAATCTATTTCAGTTTTGATTGCCTTTTTCCATAAAGGACATTCATGAGAGTTTATAGCTTCCTGAAAGCTTTGAGGTTCGCTCTCGAGCATGTAAGTAAGAAAATCTAGACCAAAATTTTTTTCAGTTCTTATTCTCTTACTACGTTCAAGCTCAACCTCATCATCTTGTCCATGATCACTATCTAGACTATCATCATAGACATATTCAAATGTTCATTTTGACAAACTCGGTCCTTTATCAAATTTGTATGGAAAATTATACTCGAAATATGTAGCATTTCTCGATTCCATTATTGTATTTATGTGTATATCTAAAATCTCATATCTGTACACAAGAAATCGATATGCACTGCTATTTTGTGCATAGCCAATAAAAATGCAATCAACTGTTTTTGGACCTATCTTTACTATTTTTGGAATAGGTACAACTACTTTGGCTAGACACCCCCACATTCGTAAATAATTGTAGGAAGGCTGTTTTCCATGCCAAAGCTCATAAGGTGTTTTCACCTCTTTCTTCCGGGGCACCTTATTTAAAAGGTAATTTGTTGATAAAATAGCTTCCCCCCACAAGATATGAGGTAACCTAGAACTTAACAACATTGCATTCATCATTTCCTTGAGGGTTCGATTTTTCCGTTCAGCCACACCATTGAACTATGGTGAATACGGTGGAGTGACTTCATGTCTAATCCCATTTTGAGCACAAAATTCACCAAAAGGATTTACATATTCGCCACCGCGATCACTCCTTATTACTTTAATTTTCTTATTAAGTTGATTCTCAACTTCAGCCTTATAGAGTATAAATTTCCTTAAGGCTTCATCTTTGCCCTTTAGCAAATATGCATAGCAATATTTGGTGCTATCATCAACAAAGGTAATAAAATATTTATTGCCTCCTTTTGTTGGTGCAAATTTTAGATCACATATGTCATTATGGATCATATCTAAAGGTTTGGTATTCCTTTCAATAGTGTAATATGATAACCTCGTCATTTTTCCCTCAACGCAAGTTTCACACTTATATTTATTGAATTTGAAATGTGGGAATATGATTTAAGTTAATTAATCTCCTCAGAGTATTATTATTAACATGTCCTAGTCTACCATGCCACAAATTGGAAGACTCAAGCAAGTAAGCAGAAGAAGTACTAGCTTTATTCATAATTTTAGGTTTTACAGTCTTTACATTAAGATTGAAATTCTCATTGGCTACATAGCCCTTTCCCACAAACATATTATATTTTGACAATATGACCTTATCAGACTCAAACACCATATGAAATCCATGCTTGCTTTGAAGTGATCCAGATACCAGATTTTTCTATATATTTGGTACATACAGCATGTTGTTTAGAGTCAGGTCTTTTCCAGATGTCATCTTCAGAATCACTTTCCATTCACCTCTTATTTCAGACGTTGCAGAATTTTCCATGAATAACTTCTCCCCACTTTCAGTTGGTTCGAAGGAAGTGAACAACCCTCTGTTTGAATATATGTGGCGAGTTGCACCAGTGTCAATCCACCACTCTTTTGGGTTTGACCCAACAAGATTAACTTTATAAACTACGACACTTAAATCGATATCATCGACTTCTCTGGTGAGTTTCTCCACCACATGTGCCATTTTATTTTTTGGTTTGGGCAGTCTGCAATCTGCCAATATGTGACCTATCCTGTCACAATTGAATCATTTCCCCTGGAATTTGGGATATTTAGATACCCCTCCTTTGGGACCTAGCTTGGAACTTTTGCTAGCAAATTTTTTAGTCTTGGAGTTTTGACCATACTCCACCACATTTGCTTTAACGAAAGCCTGCGATGATGATCTCTTCTTTGATCATCTGTTGTCTTCCTCAATGCGAAGTCTAACAATCAGATCATCCATGCTCATCTCCTTTTGCTTATGCTTAAGATAGCTCTTGAAGTCTTTCCAACCTGATGGCAGTTTTTCAATATCACATGCCATTTGAAAAGTTTCACTAATCACCATTCCTTCATAATGGATTTCTTGTATGATTACCGACAGCTGTTGGACTACACTGATCACAGTCTTGGTATCAACCATCTGATAATCCAAAAAATGACCCACTACAAACTTTTTGGATCCAACATCCTCAGTTTTGTATTTCTTATCCAAAGATTCTCACAGCTCCTTCGCTGTCCTCTTGCTATTGTATACACTATACAGAGCATCAGATAGGCCATTTAGAATATAATTCTGACTTAGGTAGTCGGAACTCTTCCAGGCATCCACAGCCATGAGAGTACTCACATCGCTATTCTCATTGCTTTCTAGTGCTTCTTCAGTCAAAAACCTAGCCAGGTTCAAAGTGGTCAAATAGAATAACATCTTTTGTTGCCACCTTTTAAAATCCTTTCCATCAAATTTTTTTCGGCTTCTCCGCATGATTCACGGGTACAGAAATTGGTGCCATCAAAGTTGGTGTTTTTGCCACAAAAACGGTATTCGCGTTGTCTGAGGAAATATTAACCTCTGTTAGCATTTCCTGTATATGATATAAATATAAATTCGTTAGTTGTTTGAACAAAATTGTCCGAACACACTAATTACACAAATTTCACCAAAAAAAATTGCAAACATTTGAGGTTTAAAACTCAATTTAAAATCCCCATGGATTTACTGTATACACCCACATAATATCTTTATACAAACACAGATTTTCTTTATACACTGTCAATGCCGGTCAACGGTCAACAGTATAGTTGGTCAACAGTCAATGATCCATGTGGCACGTGACACGTCATCAACATGTTAGTGTAAAGCTCCAAGTGTCGAACACATGGTTGACCACTTGGCTGTCCACGTGTCATGGGTCAGCCTTACAAATGAGCTGTGCCTCAACCCACTATTGGGCCCAACTGGACTAGGCTTAATCCTTGCCCAGCCCAAGCCCAGCCAGGATCAAGCCCAGCTCAGGCCAAGCCCAAGCCCAAGCCCAAGCCATGCCAAGCTCGCAGCCTCAGCCCAGATGCCCAAAGCGTCAAAATGACGTCGTTTTGGGTCTTCTTCTTCATCGGTTTTCTGTAACCGGGTCGAGTCACAAGTCTCGTGACCCGGTTTATGACTCGGCCGTATCTCCTTCGTCTAACCTCCATTTTTGACGCGGTTTGTCAGGTTTTCTTCGTCTCGTCACCCTCGTTCGGATTACATTGTTAATTTAAAATAAAACCCACCGGAAAAAATAAATCAACAATAAACATATATACAGTTGTATATTAAAAACAGAAACACAAATAGGTATATATATAAATATAAATATATAATATTAACAGTAAAATCGTTTTTAAGATTGTAGAAAGTAAATAAAAAAATAATCAAATATTTATAAATATATATATATATTACAAATTAATAAACTAAATTGAGATACATGAAAAATATAATACAGAACCTGCATATGACAGTTTTGATAATACTCCGAGGTCTGTGGAATACCACAGTTTCCTTAAGTACGATTTCATCTCTACTGGTGCGAATAGTTCGTTGACGATCATCTTCCAGGATACAACGAATACTCCCAATCTTTGGTTTTAGCACCACCAAAGATTTATCTTCGAACTTAAAAAAAAACCTCAACCTTATCACCACTCTTACTTAAATTCAAAAAACAGATATTGATCTTTTATACTTCTATTTCACTTATATGTGTTTTCTCTGTATTTCTAACCTCAAAGTAATTCAAATATACAGTAAACTAAAAAGTAACTGAAAAAACAAACAATTAAAACAAAAATTAAAACATATTAAATTTATTTCAATTAAAAGTGTAACAGTAACTATTACAAANGATCTTTTATACTTCTATTTCACTTATATGTGTTTTCTCTGTATTTCTAACCTCAAAGTAATTCAAATATACAGTAAACTAAAAAGTAACTGAAAAAACAAACAATTAAAACAAAAATTAAAACATATTAAATTTATTTCAATTAAAAGTGTAACAGGAACTATTACAAAACTAAAAGGTTTTGCAACTGAAACTGTTACAAACCCAACAGTCTTTTATGATTAAAATTTTTAGCAGAATTAGTTTTTATTTTTATTTTTGCAATAAACTAATATTATTTATCTTTTTTATTCTTTATCCGTCGACTGTTAGTTTTAAAGAAGTATTTTTGTCTTTATAAGTCATTTTGTCATTTTTCTCTCAATTTTTTTCTTCTACAAACTCTCTCATATCCATTGTAGGCAATGTTTGATTTTGAAAAGTTATTGTTATGATTCTGCAATGGATGGAAAGAGTTTACAGAGAAAAAAATGACAGGACGAGAATGAAGATGACTTGGAAAGACGAAAATACTTCAGTAAAATTAATAGCTAAGGGATAGAAAATTAAAATGATTACAAATGTAAATTTACACATATTCAAAAGACTAAACTGTCAAAAAAAGAAGATAAAAACCAAGTCTATCAAAGTCTTTAACCATAAAAGATTAACAATACAAATTACTCTATTTTTATATGAACAATGTTCCAAGTATTAAGTTTATTACTAAATTTTTTAATATAGTGAAAAAATTTATTAATGGTTGTTGTTAAGTTAATAATGTTTTACAATTATATCGAAAATAAGTCCAATGAAATGATAACAATATTATTGAATATTAAAAATTTAATTAATAAATTTTATTACTATGAAATTACTTATCATATATATATATATATAATATTTTACAATAATACATATTTAATAAACAAAATTGCATGATTTGACTATTAAAAGGAAAAAAAGAAGTTTAAAGAACAATCCAACCTTTTTTATAATTTGGAAGGCAAATTGCGAAAAAAAAAAGAGTAATAATTGAGAGTCCTAAAATGCAATTGAACTTTTTTTATTTATCATTACCATAAAATAACCTTTCAATCCTTAAATTTTAAACTTTTTAGCTCACTCTAAACAAATAAACTTTTTAGTTATCTCTCAGCAACTAATTTTTATTTTTTCAATAGCACTTGCATTAAGAAAAAACCTACAATCACTTTGGAATATTATCTGTATAAATAATTTCATACAAACTAACTTTTTAATTGACCAACATAATTTCATTTACCCAAAAAAAAAATAAAGGAAAGAAAACATATTTGGAGAGGTTGATTGTTTTTTTCTTCTTTTGAATAAAACTTCCTATTAAAAACTTACAAAAAGTCTCAATAAAGAAGCTTACAACAAAAGCCCTCCCAATAGATCAAAGCACCACATATTAGAAAATTCAGTAGCAATAACCAAAATATCAGCAGAATCAAAATAAAAGCAACTATTTTTAGGTAGATAAATGTTAGCAGCCTTATCGGCTAAAATGTTAGCTAATCTATTGTTCCAAGCAAAGCACCAATTGTGATTGAACTTTTTTCCTTGATTTGGATACTTTTGTACCTTGAATGCCATTCCTCCAGCTTGCCTCCTACGTTAATTTCGTTGATGAGAGCAGCATCATCTAAAAACCACTCTACATTATTCCATCTTTCATCCTTTTCGAACATAGTAGCCAACAAAATAGCCTCTAGTTCTGCATCGCTGGCCAAGTTGCAGTCAGCAAGCCAAGAAGCCAACAAAACAATCTCCCCTTTATCGTTCCTCACCACCATCCTAGTGCTACTTTTCCCCCTTTAAAGGCAGCATCATAGTTGACTTTCAACCATCAACTAAGGGATGTAAATCCATCTTTCAAGGACTTACCTTTCCTTGCCAAAGTCCATTTTCACCTTTGAAAGGGGTCATGAAATCTTCTATCAATTGATTAATACGAAAGATCAGCTACCCACAACACTATTGTCCTTTGTGTACTAGAGTATTCCTTCGAGCGTATGCAATCTTGAATAAACTCATCCATATTGTGAACTCTCCAATTATCAATGAAAAATCCCCATTTACTGGAAATAACTAGTCTCTTGACTCCTTGGCATTCTTTGAAAGGGTAAAAATAAGACTCTACATCTGCCTCACACACTCCACAATTGTTGTCTTTGTTTCCAGTCCTAATCTCAATCTATTCTTTTGAAAGAATAACCCTAACCATAACTTCAGAGAAACATCTTTAAACGATCATGAATCATCAGCCCCTACAGAGCTTTCCAACATCTGGGATAAGCTTTTTCCTTATCAGTAGCGAAATTCACAAGAAAATAATCATGAACAAAAACGTCTTTGAATTATTGCCCCTCTAAATCAATTTATCTTCACAATGAACACTTGGCTAGAGAGTAACCATGATCGCTTTTGCACTGTCGTCAGTGAGTAAACTATAGATCAAGTGCTCATCTCAGCAATTCTCTTCCAAGTCCCTGAGTTGTTTAATCTTTTGAATATTACTCAAAGGAGTTCATTCCTTAAGACTCGGGATGGCCCCTGGAATTCTCGGAACCCATGGTCGCTCCACGGATTAAAAAAGAAAAGCATGTTCTTTTTCCTTGACTATCCCTTGCTAAACGAAAGAGGAATCCTTCTAGATCCTATATTAGAAAAAGTATGCCATTTCAATTATTTAGCTCAAAATATATGAGTCCAAAGCATGTCCTATCCACGCCCTACTTTCCATGCTAACTTGGCGAGTAATGTCATATTGAAATCCTTAAACCTTCTTAAGCCTAAACCCTCTGCTATTTAGGTTTACAAATTTTATCCTAGGATTTTAAGGCCAAATATTTCACCTTATCTTTCCAAGAAGTCCACCAAAATCTTTGTAAGAGTTTATCCAGTGAGTTACAGACCCTCAATGGTACATCAAAAGTATCAATAATGTAAGTAGATATAACTTGTGCTACTAATTTGATGAGAATTGTCTTGCTGGTTATGGACATAAATTGTTTAATCTAGCATTCTAGCCTTTTCTGAATATGTTCGCAAAGGATTGAGAATTCCTTTGTGCGATTTCATCCCAACACCAAAGCATTTTCTAAGTAAATTGAAGCCAAATTCAATTCCTTGAAACCTTTAACCTCCAAAGCCTCCTTCCTAACCTTCCTAAAGGTGTTTTTTGATAAAAGAATATTGAATTTCTCAAAGTTTGCCTCTTGCTTAGAGCATCCACAATATAAATCAAAGCATCTTTTGAGAGCCTCTGAATTTTGCTTCTAAGCTCAACACATAACCAACATATCGTCAACGTACAAAAGGTGCGAGATGGAATGGGCATTCCTTTATATTTTTAAACCTTGTAGGTCTTCTCATAATTCCTCCTTCCCGAATAATTTGGTAAGAACTTCATAACCCAAAATAAAAATAAAATGTGACAATGGATCACTTTGTCGAAGCCTTGTCCCCAGGTTAATCTATCTAGATACCCTGTCATTTAGTAACAAAGACAGTTCAACCGAGTTAATGCAACTTAAATCACGTTCCGGAAAGGCTCGCTCAAAACCTTAAGCTTGTAGGACCTTCATCAGAAATGGTTGTTCAAGCATATCGTATACCTTCTTTAAATGAATTTTGCTTCCTAATCTTGTGTATAATCTCTTGAGTAATTACCACATTCTCCACAATTCATCTCTTTTTCAGAAAAGCCCTTTGATTAGGAGAGAGATTTTCTTCTCTATCACTTTGCTCATTTTTGTAGTTATAATTTTTGTCACTACTTTATAGGCAATGATCGATTCCATAAGTAAAATCATGAAGATCGGTTCCATATTTTATTACTATGATCTTAAAGATCGATTCCATATTTTGTTACTATGATCTTATTTGAAGTACATCTATGTATTTTTTAAATTTTATAAAACCACATTTTTTTATAAATATTGTATAAAACCATCCTAATTTGTATAATTATCAAATACATTTAATGACTCATTTTACAAATTTTAAATACTTTTTACTGTTTAAATAAAATATTTAAAAACAAAATGACAGTTGGTGGCCAACATCTATACACAACCCAATATAAATACAAGATAAACAATCTTTCACTATATATAATTCATAAAAGGGAGAATTTCATATACACCCCCTAACATATAATATAATTCCAAATACGACTTCGTGGTTTCGTATAATGCATAAACACCCCTTCTCCGTTAATAAAATCTGTTAAAATTAACGACAGAAGGGTAAATTGGTCTTTTAACAAATATAATTTTTTTTCTCACTAATACTTCTCTCTCTCTCTCTCT
>QANX01002539.1:36882-90666 GCA_003254975.1 Ochetophila trinervis | reverse complement strand
CCCCCCCCTCCGACCTCCTCTCCTCCTTCGCCGGCAACGGCCGATATCGGGCCGGACCGGACTTGAACTCACCCCAAATTGAAGCCGGCAACCTCCCCGACTTAGCGGCACCGGCGAGGACGCCCAAATCGCCGGCAAGATCGAGGGATCCGATGAGCCTTCGGTTGCGATTGCCGGATTCCGGCGAGAAATTGGCCGATCCACCACCCAAGAAAGGTCGCCCAGGTCGTCCTCCATCTTTCCCCTCCGTGACCTGGCCGTGAAACCCCGGGAAGTCGCCGGAAAACTCGAAGAAACCGCCTGACCCATTCTCCGGTCGCCGGATTTCGGTGGTTTCGGGTTGCGAGGTTGGTCCCTCCCCCATATTTGGAACCCTCTAAGCTCGATTCCGACCTCCTCTCGTCCCAAATCTTGATCGTTTGAGCGGTGCAAAGATCGGGTGTTTGGCCGCGGCTTTCCGGTGACTTTCCAGCCACAACCGGCGGTGATTAGGCAAGGCAAGTTTATCTTTGATTCCTATACTCCTCAAGCTTCATTTCAATATATAAGTTGCATATCATGGTTGAGCAATTGGAATTTGTTAATGTTGAAGTTGGATATATTATGATGTGATTGAACTTGTAAATGACAGCAGTATAATTGTACATTTCAAACTGTTTGCTTTGATTGTGGACATTGTATTTTGGATTTATTGTTATTATGCTTTGTTGATGAAATGATATGTTGGTAGGAAGTTATTGTTATGGCAATGACAAATTTGTGTTGTGGTGATTGTAATAAGAACCAGGTGGTAATGTTGAGCTTTGATTGTAATAAGACTTTACTTTACTCTACTTTGTTTTGATGGAGTGAAAAGACAGAAGCTATACCTTAAGAATTGATTTAACTTATCATTTTCATAACCCATTGATTATGATATTTTAACCTCTGTTTGCCCATTGTAATGGACAAATTATATTTTCTTTGGTCTACCAATCAATTTAAATCTTTAATTAATTATAGTTTAGTAATAGGAATGATTTATCTTTTGAATTAATTATATGTTTTTATAATGAATTTTTAATTCCTACTTTATTCTATAAACAGCAAGTGTCAAATGTATTAGTAAATTTTATGGTACTTTAGATAATTAATATTTTGTTTGGTAACATTTATATGTTTACTTTAGTTATGTATAATTATTATTATTTTTTTAACCTAAGTACAAATTTAATTAAAAGAAACCGTGTACAAGATTAAATATAAACAAAGGAAACATCAAATTGATAACCATTTCAAACTATTTATAAAATGACATGCATTTTGATAAAACTTTTTTTTTGTTATTATAAATGATCATATGAATTAANTTTTTTTTTTTTCAATAAAAAAACTAAAAATCTAATACCAAAATAAGTCCATAAAAATTGCCAATTAAAGTACATGAAAATATGCGAGTCTCATTTATTAGTGTCCACGTAACCATTTTGGTAAAGCTATCATTAGTTTTTGGTAAATTAGTTTGTATTTTTATCATTAGTCAATCCTTTAATTGTAATTTTTTTAATTTTTCAAAGAGTAATTATATACTTACAAAACATGCTAACCAGATTTTTGGCATCAAATGATTTTTTATTGATTTTATCTTCAATAATTTTACACATTATTAATTTTTTAAAAATTAATAAACTGTCATATCTAATCAAAATTTAATAATAAATTTAATACATATAATACTGTTTTTCTAAAAATAAAATAAAAACCTAATATGAAAATGAACCCATCAAAATAGTCAATAAAAGTTATCAGCAAGTACTCTACTGGTTTTATGCATGACACATCGTCTTAAAGAATGAAGGAATTAGGAGGTGTGGCAGCTATGAGGTAACAAGAAATATATGTTATGTCTCATACTCCGCCCACACAAGCCTCTAAAGCGGTGTAAATCTCATCCAACTATACATACACCGATCTTAAATTATACATACTGTTTTTATGTAAGAGGGTGTTACAACAAGTAGGGCGAACTGAACCTCAACCAACTATACCCAAACCGTTTTTAAATTACACACATTGCTCTAACGTTGGGCGGGTCGGGTTCTGTCTTCTTGAACTTCCGACTTACACAATTTTTTTACTTTCTTTTATTTTTCTACATTTTTTTATTTCAATAATTTTAAAAAAATACATATAGCATGCATACACATTAATGCATACATTTAACATGATTTTAAAACAAATAATGTAAATTACCTTGGTAGACATTGGATTTTATGTTAGAGTTGGGTTTGATGATGTTAAAACCTTCTAAGAACTTGAAAATAAAGTCCAAATTAAATAAACAGATAGTGTTTGAAAGTAGTTAAGAAATCGTAAAAAAAAATTGGATTCACGACAAATAATATAGTAAAATGATGATTATTTGCGAAATGGAAGATTGTTGGAGAGTAGATACATGCATTAAATTAGAAATTATTAGAGTCTCTCTAATAGGGATTATTAGATAGAACGACAATGCATCCACCTTCACAGCTAACCATAGAGATTATTTTAACAATGATTTTCGCATAGCCTTTCTCTTCAATTGTTGAGGTTAAATCCCAGTTTAAAGAATTTCTGAGAAGCCAAAAACAGCCTTTAAAATTTAAAAACTGTTTTTAAAAAGTGTTTAAATACTTTTTTGAAAATGCTTCATACCTTCAAAAATATTTTTAATCAAAATCAATAAAAATTAATTTTTTTTAAAAATTCTTTTGAAGAAACAGAGAAACATAAATCATGCCTAGCAGAGCCTAGTTCCATTTAATCATTACTAGGTTGGAATGGGAGGCAGGAAATTGTTTGGAATGGGAGGCAGGAGAAGCGTTGTAGTAAAATATTGCTACCCCCACAACATAAATTTATAAATAATCATACACAACAACAACAATAATGATCATAAACAGTCAATTAGTAGCAATAATAATGCTTCATTGGGGGACGTTTTCCATTTTTAATAGTATTTTGAACTTATGTAATCAGTTTGAGTCTGTTTATTTTTGTTGGCTGGCTCACATTGGTTGTCAATGAGCAGCTATGCATTTTGCTGTGGGATCTTTTTATCCCGATCAGCTGTTTAACTCTTTTGTGAATTGTATGATTCTTGAGAAGTGACAAGAGTCATTCTCTTGAATCTGTGCTTCTTCTTCTTTTATTGCCCATTTTGGTTCATTGAAACATGTATTTCTAGCAACCAAATATATATATATATATATATATATATATATATATATCCTTCAAACTATATATTGTTTTCTTTGTATCTAGTTTACTCAAAATATATGTAATTTTCTCTATGGATTGGTTTGCACAACGTTAGGAAATAAATTTGTTGTTCGGGTTGCAAAGTGCATGCCGAAGTGTGCAATAATTTAGGAAGATTTTGGTCTTGTCTGGATAGTTTTTATGTCCAATTCTTCATATATGCTTTTTTAGACCAGCTTTTAAAAAGTTTACTCTTTGTTCGCTTTTTCATTAGAAGCTCTTATGGAGCGTAAGCATTAATTTTCAGAAAACTGTTTAAGATCTACACTACACTGTTAAAAGCAGTTTTCGAAAGCAATTAATAAGAAATTGCAAATGGGATCAAAGTGTTGTTCAATAGTCTAATTATAATTATAATTAAGATCTAATAATTAAAAATTAGGATGATCTTAGTTAATGCTAGGGTTAGGGTTAAATTTAAACGTTGTTGTTCTTACTCTGCAGTGTTCATGATAGAGAAACACACCTATATATCCACTGTACAACCAGAGCGAAGAGCCTTGCCACAACAAACAACCAACCAGGTTTTATCATTTATGGGAGTTACATAGTTTGAAGCCTTATTCATGATCATAATTAGCAACAAATTGGATAAATTACTCAATCAAATCAGTCCTGCAGCTCGGCGACTCCAACGCATTCTTATCAACTTCTATGCGGTTTGCGTAGCACGTTAACATGACAATAAATTATATGGAGCAATTTGAGCTTTTAAAATCGGGTTAAATTAGAAATAATTTAAGAAAATCAATTAATTTAGTTTTAATTTCAAATATAAAGAGATTTCATATTTTATTTTTATTAATTTATGTATTAAAACTTTAATTTTGGTAACTATAAATACATAATAAATTGGTGGTCGTAATAATGAGTCTAGCTATATGTCATCAGTGGTGATTATCACCATCCTATGTGGCAGTGGATTTTATGGACTTATAATAAATATGTTTAATGTCATCTAGACATAAAATTATTGCCACATAAGACGGTAACAGTCACCACTGATGATATATAGCATTTTTCCATAATAATTAGTTGTTTTTTTTTATCAGTAGTATTGGAGTTTTTTTTTTCCCTCAATTTTTATCAAATTTCAGTATACTTCAGCTAGAATCAATTTTTGTGTGATTTAAAACCCACGCTCGCTCTGATAACATAGCAGTTACATAAGAGATTCACTTTCTTTGTTTTTTTTGGTATGCACAATTTGTTTTATTTGTGGTATAGAGATATGGCGATATGCTCTTTGAGATATTAAATTCAAAGCTTATTAGAATGATGTGGAGGAAATTCTGAAAGTCATAAGCTAGATGGTTAACACTGTGCGTTATGAAATGTAAGAAGTTAATTAGAATTAAGATGAAACACAAACCTTCAAGAGGACAAGTATCTATTTTTCAAAGTATTCCAATTTTCATCCCTAACTTTAAAGGGTAATTAGGATTTGTTATGTTGAATGATGCTCAGAAAGAAAAAATGAATATTCAATCATTGAACCCTTTGA
The DNA here is from genome assembly GCA_003254975.1 of Ochetophila trinervis. Taxonomy (NCBI): domain Eukaryota; kingdom Viridiplantae; phylum Streptophyta; class Magnoliopsida; order Rosales; family Rhamnaceae; genus Ochetophila; species Ochetophila trinervis. The sequence goes on along the minus strand of QANX01002539.1, from coordinate 85,880 downwards.
TCATGTATTCTTTTCTGGATATTTATTGTCTTGCAATTGTTTCCCTCCTCATGTTGCTTAAAACCTCTCATTAATTGGCTAGAAATTACTAAAAGATACTTGTTGCCATTTTTTAGTCACGAATTAAAATCTAGGTTTTGAAGGATATATATAAGATCATTAATTTTTTTGGAGGAGTCGATTAAGTAATGGAATAAAGAGGAGAGAGGAAAAAGCAATGCCAGCGGATGCGTCGGCTCTTTTTGCTATTTTTGGCGTTTCTGCTGAAGTCGGTGGAATCGAAACTAAAACAGAAGGAAGAAAATTCTGAAGCCAAGTATGATCAAATTACCTAAATTATGGTTAACTTCCATTGAGTTTTGTTGAGAAATTAGAACTATCAAAAACATGAGAAAGAACACAATATTTACGAGGTTCGGCAAAAGCCTACGTCCTCGGCTTCAGTGGGAGCAGTCGCTATATTATCAAAGTGTTTGAAAGAATTACATACCTAATTCCATATCTAACTCTCCAAACTCACACAACAAACACAGAAGAATAACTAACAAGTTATCTCTGTAAACAACTCACACAGTAATAAGAACCCTAGATCACACAGAGACGACGAGGGAAGAAGAAGAACACACAGACGACTCTTCGCTCACACAGACGACTCTTCACTCACTTGCACCTCATCGCTAACCCTAACAGTAATGATGAATATATACAGGTATCAAATATCACGTAGATGTCACGTGCCACAACTCGGGCTGGATATCACGCGGGCTTTGATACAAAAGGTAGAACAGATCTTTGGGCTTAAAGTAACACATAGTAACAGGCCTGCAAAACAGAGAGAAGTCCAAGATACAAAACGACACAGTATGGACAAGCATCAGGATATGTAAATGTGAATTAAACATAACAATTCTCCACCTAATTCACATTCACAGAACAGTATAATATAGCAACTACTACAATCACATTCTTAGCACATAAGTTAGTCAAAAAACATACATAATTAATTTACTCCTATTCGGAGTAAAGATTTGCAAGTTTTAAACTTGCTAGAAGAAAGAGTTTTGGTACCCATATCAGCAGGATTACACTCAGTTGGAATCTTTTCTAATTTAAGAACATCTTTAGCAAGTAAATCTCGAATAAAATGATATTTTACTTGTATATGTTTTGAACGCTCATGAAAAACAGGATTTTTAGATAGATGAATAGCACTCTGACTGTCAGAATATAGAACTACTTCCTGTTTCAAAACATTTAATTCAGATAACAACCCTTTAAGCCAGACAGCTTCTTTTGCTGCCTCAGTAACAGCAATATACTCAGCCTCAGTAGTAGAAAGTGCAACAATTGACTGAAGTTGAGATTTCCAGCTAACACAGTTACCACACAAAGTAAAAGCATAAGAAGATATAGATCTTCTATTATCTCTATCCCCTGCATAATCAGAATCCATGAATCCTACTAAATCAATTTCATTTTGACCCCCTTTGTAAACCAAACCTTCAAACTCAGTGTATTTCAAATATTTCAACAACCATTTCACAGCCTCCTAGTGAGGTCTACCAGGATTAGACATGTATCTACTCAAAACACTAATAGAATGGGAGAGATCAGGTCTTGTACAAATCATCATATACATAACAGATCCAATAGCATTACAATAAGGAACAGATAGCATATCTTCTTTATCAAAATCAGAAACAGGACATTGATCACTTGATAATTTAAAATGATCACCCAAAGACACATAAGCAATTTTAGAAGTATTCATAGAGAACTTAGAAATTACCTTTTTCAAATAAGATGTTTGACTAAGTTTCATTTCAAGTTTATGTCTGTTTCTTATAATACTAATACCAAGAATCTTTTTAGCATGACCAAGATCTTTCATATCAAATTCGGTTTGAAGAAGATGTTTTACATTTTCAATGACAGTAAAATTGGGTCCAGCAACTAACATGTCATCAACATAAAGTAACAAGAAAACAGCTTTATTGCTAGACAGATTTCTAAAATACAGACAGCTATCAAACTGACTTCTTGTGAAACCATTTTGAACTACAAAAGAATCAAAACGTTTATACCACTGTCTCGGAGACTGTTTTAAACCATATAGGGACTTCTTTAACAGGCAAACAAGGTCTTTACCATTTTCATTAACCTTATAACCTTCAGGTTGATCCATGTAAATAGTCTCATCTAATTCACCATGTAAGAAAGCAGTTTTAACATCAAGTTGTTCTAGTTCCCAATCAAAATTCACAACAAGAGACAAAATAATTCTGATAGTAGTATATTTAACAACAGGAGAGAAAATTTCATTATAATCCACACCCTCAACTTGAGTAAACCCCTTAGCAACCAACCTAGCTTTAAACCTTATTGGTTCTGAGCTTGACAGACCCTCCTTAACCTTATAGATCCACTTGCAGCCTACCATTTTCTTACCCGAAAGAGGAGAGACCAGAACCCAAGTTATGTTTTGGTGAAGAGATTTCATCTCTTCAGCCATAGCCTCCTTCCATTGTTTAGACTGTTTAGAATTTATGGCTTCTATAAAGGACTTAGGTTCACTATCCACTAGATCATTAAGGGTTACAAGGGCATAAGACATATACTCAGCATGAGCATATTTCTTATTTGGTTTAACTTTCCTCTTTGATCTATCCCTGGTAAGTAAGTATCCCGGAGAGGCTAAATGACTAGAACTAGTCTCACTTTGGTTATCATTTCCTTGAAAACCTAACCTCATTTGAGTTTCTCCACACTCAGTTTTTGTTTTCTCAATCTCAATAGAGTTACCTTTCTCTAGGGTATTTTCATTTGGACTGGTTAGGGAAGTTTCACTCTCATCTTCCTTATCATTCTTCACCTCAGGGAATAACACAAACTCTTTAAATTCTTTATCTAAAGATTCTAGAGACCCGGGCTGACTCTTTTCCTTGCAGGGCATAGACAACTCATTAAACATCACATCCCTACTTATTATAAACTTGAAACCATGTCCCTCTTTTATCCAGAGCCTATAACCTTTGACACCTATAGGGTAGCCTAAGAACACACACTTCACACCTCTAGGTTCTAGCTTACCCTCAGATTGGTGTGCATAAGCTGCACACCCAAACACCCTTAGTCTACTAAAATCTGGTCTCTTCCCAGACCAGACTTGCTCAGGAATATTAAAATTTAGCACAGTAGAGGGAGACAAATTCACAAGATAAGCTGCAGTCATTACAGCTTCACCCCAAAAAACAGTAGGCAAACCAGAAGAAATCAGCATACATCTAACTTTATTTAACAAAGTTCTATTCATTCTTTCAGCAATGTCATTCTGTTGTGGTGTGTGCTTAACAGTTCTGTGTCTTAACATACCAACAGATGTACTAAAATTGTCAAATTCAGAATTGCAAAACTCTAAACCATTGTCTGTCCTTAAAGTTTTTACAGATCTATTAGTTTGGTTTTCAACAAGAGTTTTCCATTCTTTAAATTTTTGAAATGCCTCATCTTTAGACTTTAGAAGACAAATCCAAACTTTTCTCGAGAAATCATCAATGATGGACATAAAATATCTATTTCCTGATTGAGTTTGAATTTTAGCAGGGCCCCACAAATCAGCATGCACATAATCAAGTATGGATCTAGCTCTTTTGGGACTAGAATTGAAACTAAGTCTATTTTGTTTTCCTAAGACACAGTTCTCATAGAAATCAAGCTTATTCATTTTATCATTACCAAGAAAGTTCTGTTTATGCAAATAATACAAGCCATTTTCATTCATATGACCTAATATATTGTGCCACAACAGTGTTTTATTAACATTAGAACTAATTGAAACATTGCTATCACCTGAAACAGTTTTTCCAAGCATAATATACAAACCATTTCTTTTTACTCCTTTCATAACAATAGCAGCATCTTTATGAACATACATAAAACCATTCTTTGTTTTACAAGACATACCAGATTCATCTAGCATACCTACAGATATTAAGTTCCTCTTTAATCCAGGTACATGACTCACATTTGACAAAATTTTAACAGATCCATCATACATTTGAATTTTAACATTTCCAATTCCAATCACTTTGCAAGAAACATCATTACCTAGTAGTACTTGACCACCATCAGAAACATTATAAGAACATAAAACATTTAAGTCAGGGCACATATGATATGAACAACCAGAATCCAAAACCCATTCATCATTAGACAGACTTGAAGAAACCATTAACACTTCAGCATTGTTCACATCAATGTTAGAATGAGACATATCAGAATTACCCTGGTTAAAACCTATCTTTCTATCTTTTTCATCCTTTTTCTTTTTAAAACAGTTTTGGATGTAATGTCTTTGTTTCTTACAGTAATAGCATTTTCTGTTTGAAAACTGTGATCTATTCTGATTTTGCTGTGAGTTAGTCCTAGGAACAAACCTAGGTCCAGTTCTGCCACTGTTAAAATTATTGTGACTTACAGGTCTTTTAATGAAATTCTTACTCCTAATACTAAGACCTTCAATTTTCGAGACAGATTTTAATTCTAAATCCCTAGACCTCAAAGCAGTAACAACCATATCAATAGATAAAGTATCTCGACCATATTTAATCACATTTTTAACATCTTTATACATTTCAGGCAAAGCATTCAACAAAATCACAGCATTATGTTCATCAGAAAAATTTACTTTACTATTAGTAAGGCTTAATAAAATACGATTAAACATGTCAAGATTTTGATCTAGATCTTTAGAAGTATCCATTTTAAAACTAAAGAATTGTTCAAGCATGTATATACGATCAGGCAGAGATTTTTCAAGAAATAATTTTTCAAGAGTAGTCCACATTTCAAGAGAGGTTTTCACGGTACTTACCTTTCTCAGAACATTGTCAGACAGATGTAGTATGATGGTACTTAAGGCAATCTCATCAGTCTCGGTTTTCTTATCATCCGAGACAATACTGGTAAACGAGGAATCAATAGCCTTAGCTACTTTCATTTGTGTAAGCACAGCTTGCATCTTCCTACGCCAAAGGAGAAAATCTCCTTTGCCGTTAAAGATTTCAACATCCACACGAGTTGTCATTTAAGCAGAGAGCAAGAAAAACAAATTTATTCAGAATAAAGTTGAATTTACACAGAGAAGGATTAACACAAAGTAATTGCAAACAAATTAATCGGTAAAACAAATTTACTCAGAATTAACAACTAATCAGAATAAAGTCGAATTCACACAGAGAAGGATTAACACAAAGTAATTGAAAACAAATTAATCGGTAAAACAAATTTACTCAGAATTAACAACTAATCATAATAAAAAGACAGAGAACACCCAAGCAATTACCGAAATCAACAGAAAGGTTGATTCCGAGAGAAAGAATGTTTCCAAAAAACTATTACCCTAGGACCTCAAGGAACGGAAAAACTGGCTTAAAGGAAGTTCGGAAAAAACTTGAGACAACTTATCAATTTTTCTGAACAAATCAAGAAGAAAAAGAAAAAGACACTAAAATCTTTAATCAAGATAAATTGACTCAAATTCTCCAAGAAAACAACCAAAAAACCTAGACTCTCCAGGAACCGAGATCCTAGGTTCTTTAGAAAATTTGGAAACCACACAGAGGGAAAACAAAGGGAAAAAACACGTAGTGATTCACACCAACCTTTACGAACCTACATACAAGATGCAAAGCCTTCTCAGATTTATGCGAAACATAAAATCACAAACATACACAGTATAATGATATTGAGCAAGAACTAAAGCCAGACAAAAAAAGATGAAGTAGTAGAGATATGGAACATCAAACGGCACAGAAAAAACCTTCTACACTTGAAGAATGCTCTGATACCAAATGTTGAGAAATTAGAACTATCAAAAACATGAGAAAGAACACAGTATTTACGAGGTTCGGCAAAAGCCTACGCCCTCGGCTCCAATGGGAGCAGTCGCTATATTATCAAAGTGTTTGAAAGAATTACACACCTAATTCCATATCTAACTCTCCAAACTCACACAACAAACACAGAAGAATAACTAACAAGTTATCTCTGTAAACAACTCACACAGTAATAAGAACCCTAGATCACACAGAGACGACGAGGGAAGAAGAAGAACACACAGACGACTCTTCGCTCACACAGACGACTCTTCACTCACTTGCACCTCATCGCTAACCCTAACAGTAATGATGAATATATACAGGTATCAAATATCACGTAGATGTCACGTGCCACAACTCGGGCTGGATATCACGCGGGCTTTGATACAAAAGGTAGAACAGATCTTTGGGCTTAAAGTAACACATAGTAACAGGCCTGCAAAACAGAGAGAAGTCCAAGATACAAAACGACACAGTATGGACAAGCATCAGGATATGTAAATGTGAATTAAACATAACAAGTTTGTTTGGTGATGAGTGTTATATATTTGAACAGATCGACCTACTATATGATATTGATTAATCTTTCTTGGCTTGAGTTCAAATTAATTAAGCACGCTTGATCTCTTTTCGTTCAGTCCAACAAAAACTAATTTTTATAATATTTAGTAAATTAACCTTCCTTGGTTCTTTTTTTAGCTCAACGAATATAGTAGGATTTATGATCAGCTTATGCGTATGAAAACAAAAGCAAGCATATACTCATGAAAAAGCTCATTATCATTCACTAAATACAAGTTAACAAACTAATCCTTATCATTCCCCCTCAAAATTGGCCTAAAAGTTTGTACATTAATGTAATGGTGCAAAATCGATGTGATGCAATTTTCTGTCACCTCCATTTTCCGTTCAATTTCCCTTCAAAATGAATAAAAGTTACAGTACTTGTGTGGTACCTGTCAAAGACACTCCGACGCTCAAGTCAGTTCTTGAAATAAGAGAACGTATTTTATAATTTAAAGAGAAAAGAGAATGCAATTCAAAGAGTAATTCTTGTGCATTTGCGTGTGTTTTCTGTATGTTTTAGAATAGTTTACCTTTTAACTCTCACATTTTACTTATACCCTTGGTGTATGATGTCTTTATGAACTTGTAACTATCTAATGAATGCTTTTGATGATGATTAATTTTCATAATTTTCTGATAATTAACTGAGCTCAAAGCATTTATCTTCATTTTAGCACGTATTAGAACGCTTCAAAAGTAGCGTTTGAGCTTTCTGGACACATATTTAAGATGCCTCGTATAATTCCCAAAAAGACTCGTGTTCAAGGTGCCTCGGATAATTCCGAATGAGACACGTGTTCAGGTGCCTCGGAAACCTTCTTCATCATTTTATAGCTTGGATTTTTAGACCCATTAATCCACCTGGCACACTCAGAACTTTTAGAGTAACTTCGAATGTCTGAAATCTTAATCACTCCCTCAAAAGGTCTAATGTATTCACTCCCTAGTAAAGTTTAATGTCTTTATTATCTCAAATGTACGTATGTCCTAACATACTATGGAAGACGCCCGCGACTCACCCTCGAAACATTTCGGAACACATATGAGACTTCTATCCGGATGTAAAATAGTATCCACATTTGATGCTCACCTTCGAATATAAAATAGTACCAACATTTAAGGTTTACTTTCAAAAATATGCGAGACTATCATTCCGATAAAAAATATTATCCATATTAAAAACATTTTTAATGACTATATGGATTGCTGAATTTTATTTGCTACATTTATAATATAGACATTTAGTTAAAAAATAAAAAATAAAAAATAAAAAAAAAATAATCGAAGATTCTAAAATGCAACACTTTCAATATAATATATCTTAACCTTGAATCTTGTAAATGGATATATCCATAAAATTAATAAAGGGGAAGATATTAAAACAGTCAAAAAGGAACAATAATATTATAATATATACACATAAATTGATTGAATTATTTCAGAAAAAAAAAATTGAATAAATTACAAATCCTTATTCTGGCAGTTTCTCCTTATATTTTTGTACCTGTATGCATACAATAATAAGAACTAAAAATCAAAATTATCTAGTATAAAGTCAACAAGATCATTATCATCCAGTTGGAAATTAAAGGCAAGTAAGATCATTTGATCAGATCAAACTACTTACACACCCCTCTATCACTTTTTTAGCTATGAAAACTATTATTGACTGATAGACTTTACCTTTTTTTGGGACATTCATTTTTTGTACTTGTATAGAGTTACATATAAAAAAAATCAGTTAGCACTTTGGAAAAAAGTTCAAGTAATATAAATTTAAAAGATCCGAATGAAATAATAATAATAATAAAATTTAAAATTTAAAAAATTCAACAGTAATTTTTGAAATTTAAAAAATTAAATTATATTTAAATAAATAAACTTTCTGTTTTTTCAGTCATGACTCATGAGCCTATAATCGGGCGTATTCTTTTTTTATTATTATTTACCAAAAAAATTGATTATTTTATTTTATTTTTTTGGACCCAATAGTTTATTATCAAAAAAAAGAAATCCCAATAGAAGAAGATAAAGTTCCTTCCTCACATACCTCTGCAACTTTCCCACTCTCCAAACACACTCTCTCTGTCTCTAATCTCAAATTTCCTCTTTTCTTCCATCACCATGAATTTCATCCTCACAAACCTCCATTACTACTTAGTAAACCACCCAAAAATTCTCCATTTCTCATGGACCCCACCTCTAACATTTGGCTCCACATTTCTCTTCCTCTCCCTCACCATTCTCTCCTACCTCTCTCTCACTTTCCTCCTCTCCCATTTCTCTCTCCCACCAATCCCCACCACCTTCCTCAAACCCATCACCGTCCTCCACAACCTCTCTCTCCTCCTCCTCTCTCTCATCATGGCCGTCGGATGCACTCTCTCCGCCCTCTCCCATGCACCTCACCTCCACTGGATCATTTGCTTCCCTCCCAAAACCTCACCTACTGGGCCCCTCTTTTTCTGGGCCTACGTTTTCTACCTCTCCAAGATTCTTGAATTTTTCGACACCCTCTTGATCATCCTAAGCGGGTCCATCAACCGGCTCTCGTTCCTCCACGTGTACCACCATTCCACGGTGGTCTTCATGTGCTATCTGTGGCTACAAACTTCTCAGTCTCTGTTTCCTGTGGCGCTCGTGACCAATGCGTCGGTGCACGTGCTGATGTACGGGTACTATTTGTTGTGTGCGATTGGGATCCGACCCAAGTGGAAACGGGTGGTGACGGACTGCCAGATTGTGCAGTTCGTGTTCAGTTTTGCGGTTTCGGGTCGGATGCTGTATTTGCATTTTTACGGATCCGGGTGCTCCGGGATTGGGGGTTGGTGCTTCAACGCTGTTTTCAATGCCTCGCTTTTGTACCTGTTTTTTGACTTTCATAGCAAGAGTTATAGGAAGAAGAAGAAGGAATATGGGGTCGACAATCGTGTGGATAAAAGCAAAGCCTCGTAAATTTGTTTTTTCTTTGTGTTGGGTATTGATTATTGATTGCGGTTGGTGTTGGTGTTGGATTCTCNGTTTTGCGGTTTCGGGTCGGATGCTGTATTTGCATTTTTACGGATCCGGGTGCTCCGGGATTGGGGGTTGGTGCTTCAACGCTGTTTTCAATGCCTCGCTTTTGTACCTGTTTTTTGACTTTCATAGCAAGAGTTATAGGAAGAAGAAGAAGGAATATGGGGTCGACAATCGTGTGGATAAAAGCAAAGCCTCGTGAATTTGTTTTTTCTTTGTGTTGGGTATTGATTATGGATTGTGGTTGGTGTTGGATTCTCTTTTTGAATGAGCATTTTCCAATATCTGTTTTGTATTTTGCATTTTGTCTCATGAATGACACATTGTACATGCCAATTGCCAAAATTTAAAAAGAAAATTAGAATTTTTTTTAACCTCAGATATTTTTCTTTTTTGGGTATTTTGCTTGTATTTGGTGAAAGACTGAGAAATTTGAGTGAAAATAAAAATGTTGCAGGGCAAGCTGAACAGTTTAAACCAAGTTAATTTGGTATCTTTTTAACACTACTGTAATTACTAGTTATAAACTCTTATTTGGTCCTGAACTAACGTCCAAGAAATATGGTTCTAAACATTTAAAAGCAACTTTTTTAATTCATCGATCATGGTCAAACAAACTCTAATATCAGATTACTATTTTCAATTTTCTGTTGATTGAAGTGCTAATAGAAGAGCATTTGAATTTACATTTAAACAAAATTACTACATCGAATACTTTCCAGACTGAGACAAAAAGTGGAGGCCACATGCATAACAGGAGGATAAACAAAAGGAACAAAAAAATTGATTTAAAAGTTTCACAAATAAAAGAGGGGGCAAAAAAAAAACTATGATTCTGTGAGTGATTAGACATACAAAATGTGAATATAAAAAACTTCCACTGCCAATGCATGCAAAGTTCCATCCAAATATTAAACTATCAACATGGTCATAGGAATTGTCAAGTACAGCAGAAAGAAGGCGGCACACAAGGGATTTGAAGTAAAGTTGGAATGAAATAATTTGATCTATATTACTAACTCATACGTTTTCAATTTTACAAAAACTTTTTAACCTAATTTACACATATAGTAGTCATATACAATATACAGTTATGTATAAGTGAATATCATAGTGTGCACTCCCTATAAAAAAATTGGTTGAATATAAAAATTTGGCTTTCAACCAACCAATGAAAATAAAACAGAATCCCTTCGACTTCACTCCGCAGATTTATGCATCTTTTGCGTTAAACAGGGATCAAGAAGAAAAAGACCAATGGGTTCATTTTTATCACCTACTACTGAGTAATGCCATTCTCAACAAAGGCGCTATCATCTTCAACTAATTTGTTGACAGGGTTCTCCTTAGCCCACACCACAGCATCTTGATATCCAAGCTCAAAGAGACGATCGAGAATAGAATCTTCAGCAGGCTCAAGTGCCCATTTGAAAAGCTGAAATGTTTAAAAAATATTAGCTCATTTGGTTTATCCTCATAGAAAGTATCATTCAGATAAAGCTGTAAGATAACCTCTCGGGGACCAGCTCTATTTTCAGGATTGCAGTCTGGACTAATCCCTATTCCTTGCAATCCCAACCTACTAGCTGGAAAAGCACAAACACGTACCTACAGAGAAACGATACTCATGAATGTAAAATTTTGACATGTAAATATAAAACAAATGCATGAAGAATCTCATCCAGACTGCAAACAACATATAAAGGTACAGAATGCGTTAAATAATAGGTTTTTACAAAGTGAAAGAGTATGGAACTCTAACTTGGAGTCTTAATAAGTTTTATAAATTAAGCAAATACCGTTTGTGCAGCAGATGTTGGGGGCATAAACAATGTTAAACCCCCATCTATGCAAAGGCGGTTACGGAACATCGTTGCTGGTCTTGGTGCAAGATATCTGCACTGAAGTATACTTTTAGTATAATTTTAAATCATTCGACAATGTAGCAGAAAATAAATCATGCAGGGACAAAGGAAATTATAACTAATCACCCTGGAATAAAGGAAGAAGTAAAAACTGCATTGATGAGATCTTCCTTTGACTCAAACTTATCCACCAATAGTCCCTTCGGCCTCCAGAGAATCTGTGTTACAGCAACTGCACAAAGAGATTACTATAAACAAGCTGCACAAAAAGTTGATTAAAAAATCTTTAGCTCAAAATGGACATAATATGCCATATCCTTGTGCTAAGCATATCAATTTTGGACATAATCTCAAGATCACTGTTCACTGGTAATTATCCCATTCAATCACTATAACTAGACATAGTTTATCCATCATACGTATACATAATGCAACCCAACCATCAAATGAAATTCAATCCATACATGCATGTATACATAATTCAATCATAAAAGCATATAGACATGTATATATATCTCCATCCAGCAGGCATCTTAACACAGACCATCGTAGAAAAATCTCTTACCACGAACCCTCCCATTAGATCTAATATGAACATCATCTGGTAGAAACTTGTCAAGAACATCCCGTAGAACAGCCTGCGCAAGTAAATATTGGTTAAGTTTTTAAATATGAGCAGAAAAACAAGCGAAATTCTCTGGACAATCATTTTCATTACTTGGGACAATATATAGAAACCGCAAACAAGCATTTAATCTTAAATCGGCAATTTCAATAAATTTCTGTATGGAGATACTGGGTCATTTCACCAAAATCTTGACAAATGAGCTTATATTTTGGCTATACATACTTTTATTGTGTTCACCTGGATCCAATTAGATTCTGATCCACCTATTCCTAATTATATAGGCATTAGTATCATGCTTCGTCATTATAAATTGAACAGTAACTGCGAGTTACAATTAAAGAAGTTGCAGAATTCTTGATTGATTTATTGCCCAGTTTAAGGGGACATAGAAATAGAATTTATAGCCCGCTTTTTGTTGTTTTGGGAGACTCTAACCTATGGTTTTGTTTCTTTATGAACAGAATACACTGCTTATCAGGGAAAAAAAGAAGTTGGACAAAATCGAAAAGAACATATCATCAATTACATAAGGTGATAGTTAAATTTAATTGCATAAAATGAATTCAATACTGATTAAACTTGCTGAAGTGTTAAAAATAAATGCCAATTAGTGACGTTAATTTTTTTTTTTTGGGGGGTGGGGGGGAGGACTGGACGGAGAGAAATCACAACCGACCCAATGGGATACTAGCTAGAGTAGAGAAATATACCCCAAGCCGAAACGCAGTCCCTCTGCTCCGGCAATCTTCAGCCAGTATTTTAGTTGCCATTAAGGCCTCTTCCATGCTGGCTCCAGAGGCAATCACGGCGCAGACTATGGCACCAGCTGAGGAACCTGCTAATGGTGTAGTTTCCTGCATCAGTACATACATCCCAGCTATGAAAAATGAAAGGCTCCGTCCAAAGATTAGGCTTATTCATTTACTGAAAGAGTGGTAAACGATATATGGTTGATAAATTTTTTTAAAATTCCTAAGTGTACAAACAGAATTGTATTTGTAATCAACCAAGATTCCAAAATTCACAAAATTAACTAAGGAGCATCCAACGGGAATACTTTGCAAGTTATAGGAACAACAAAAATATTTATACTTTAAAGATTCCATTTTTAACTAGAGTAGTAAACATTCATACACAGTCCATAAAGAATGGTTCACAGTGCAAAGTTACATAGCCCATCAAGCTTACAGATCAAACGCTGATGATAGCAATGTTGGGATTTCATAAGAATAGACAGAACAGCAAAATGGTTTATACCAAATATTCAACAAGGTCAAGCTAAGAACTTTATTCACCCCAATAATACTAACAAATAGGGAGCAGAATTGATTTTGATAACATATCAGTGATTCATGTAACAAATTCCTATACAAAGAACGAACCTTTATATAACCATTCTCAATGAGAAACCGAGCGACACCAAGATGATAAGGAAAGAGAAGCCCTGCAGCGGAGAAGCTAAAGCCAGGGCTAGTAACCACGCGCCTCTCTCTCTCAGCCTCGACATCCTTCACGCGCTGTTCCCAAACGACCTCCGGCTCAATTTCATCCTCCATAACCGCACCAATCTTCTCCCCCGAGTTCGTCTCGCTATCACCTCCGTAATTCTCAAACATGGCGACAGAGGCGGCTTCTCCATTTGGGCCTTCGCTTGGCCTCCGAACGAGCCGAGAAGCCAGGCCCAGAAATAGCTCTCCGGTGGCAACGGCGAAGGACTTCTTCGTCGTCGCCGTCTTCGTGTCGACTGGAGATGAAGAAGCAGAAGAAGAAGACTCAGGGGAAGGAGGGCCGGAAGAAGAGGTGAGATCGGTGCTGGGATTGGGAGGAGGAGAGGGATTGGAGCGGGAGAAGAAAGTTAGGGTTTGCCTTCGAGTGCGCAGAGGGAAGGTGCATCGGTGGGTGAGATTAGGGTTAGGGTTAGGAGAAGAGAATGGGTGGAGGAAGAGAGAAGAGAGAGAAGAGGAAGAAGCCATGAATGCTGAACAACAAGAAAAATAAACGGCTCTTTTTGTTATAGTATTGCCGATTAACATTTTATTTTTTTTATTTTTCTCTTTTTTTACTTTCTGTGATTTTCTTCGTATGGGTTTCAATTTTGTCTGGTTGTTTTTGTTTTTATAAAATTAATGATTTTGTCGTTTTCAGATTTCCCGAGTGGCGGGAGGAGAAAATTGATGCAGGCCAAAATTATATGTGCAACCGTTATGATATGTATGACAGTTTATTTATAATNCACCAAAAAAAACCAGAATTTTTTTTTTTTTAAATTGTTGTAATTTTTCATCCCTTTTACTTTATCTAATTCTTTTGTTGCAAAGCTACCATTTATCACTAAGTAATAAAATATTGTTTAAATTTTTTCTCCTCTTTAATTTTTTTAATATTATATGTTAACTATAAGTAATAGTGGATTAGTGGTAAAATGCAAGTGATAACTGATAAGTAACTAACTGTTGTTTGATAAAAAAAAAGTAACTAACTATTGTTATTTCCAAAAAACAAAAGTAACTAACTATTCATATACTTTTCTTATTTTTTGGTTTGTTTAAATTTTAACCAAAATATTGCATATTTTTGTTTTATTACATTTTCATAGTAAAATGACAGTTAGTTCATATTAGGATCTAATTATTTTTATTTTTTGAATCTTCACTTTTAATTATATCACTTGGTGTATTCGTAAACGCAACTAATTTATAAAATTACTGAGAATACATTTTTATTTCATAAACTCAAATATTTATGATACAAAATCTCTCTCCTTCAATTTGTAATTAAAAAAATTATATTACTTGGTAAAGTTTAGGCTTAAATGTCAAAAATCAAATGTCAAAATTTAAAAATTAATTTGAAAAAAAATGGAGATCATCCTAGCCTGAGTTTTCCAGTAAAATGCTAAAATATTTGGAGCTTTTGTATATGCTAAATGCACCAAATAGGGAGTCGTTTGGATAGCAAAACACTTAGGTTCCGTATCCAATGCAAATTCCGTATTAAAACTGGTTTACCAAACTCCAACAATTCAACAAACGTATTTCAAAGGATTTACACCAAAAAAACAAACAAACAAACGAATTTAAAGTTTGACAATACATAAACTAGTTTAGCCAAAAGTAGAACACCTTGAACATATTCCAAACACTGTCTTTTGCCTACTTTTCTTTTTTCTCCATTGTGTCTTTATTGCATCTTCGTACTTAAACATGTGTCTTGTCTTTCAATACACGTGTTTAAACATTTCTTTATAATGAAATATATTATATATATTTTAAATATTAGGATGGAGGAATTCAAGCTCAGAAACAAAATATTATTTAGAATACAAAGATTGTAATATATCTTTACATTAAGAAATTTGACATGGAAATTTCTCTCGTAAAACTTGCTCTTGTATATTTGAATACATTCCCATTACCATGAAAAGCAATGATGACAAAGCCAACTATTGAAATGCTGCAGATTTTGGATTCTCTTTAGTTAGGAACTCTGTAAGATGGATCAATCATTTTCAGGATGAACAAGTTTCCTTTATCACCCCTTGAGACACTGCATATGCCAATGTAAAAATCAATCTGGTTAATCAAACTTCTGAAGTGGCTCAGATAAATAGATAAATTAAAAATAAACAGAGGAGTTCAAAGTTGGATTTTTTTGCACAATTTTGGTCGAGTTTATATGAACTCACCGTAATTCTTCATCCAAATATGTTATTTCCAATTCTCCACGAGCTCTTCCAGGTGCCTTAACAGGAATCTATATATATCATAAGAAAAGAATTATAGGCTTACACTGAACTCTACTTGAAAGCCATACAGAAAAATGACTATGGATGATGTCATCTTTTGGAGATGTGAAGGCTCCAAAAAACTAAGCTCCCTGAATCATAAACCATCAGCTTTGTCCAAAGTTTTTAAGTATTTTTCTTTCTTTCTTTCTTTTTTTCTTTATGTTTGTAGGACTTCGATTCTTTTCCCATCAAACTGGCAGCTGAATCCCGGAAAAAGTAACGTTAAGACTTCAATTTGAATAGCATGTTTCTTGCACTCAATCTATCTTGCAAGCCTCTAGCTTCTTGCAAACTTATAAATCTCTCCAACTCTGCTTTGTATTATTCCATTGTTTAAAAATACAAATAAAAAATCTGATCCACTTGGCAGCTTTTGAGAAAGAGTTTAAATTTGAAAATTTTATGTAAATGAACTGGTCGAATGTACTATATAAGGTAGATGAAATCAGCATAAATTAACAGACTGATATTCTAAAATGCAGTTTTTTTTTTTTTTTTTTTCCTGGTTGGGCTCAAAGGTAAGGTAACTAACCATTTTTCCATCCCATAGGCCAAGTGACCTTTTCAACTGAATTTGTTTGATTATATTATTCTGTAAACATTCTAAAAAGGACTATGAACAAGATTACTTACCAGGCCTGCAATTTTGAAGTAATCAAATTTGACTGCCACTTTTCTTGCATTTAGAGGTGTCAAATCTGCTGTTACCTACAATAAATAAATATAAGGGCAACATTCTGCAGTGCAAATTTCATAAAAAAGTTTACATAATGCTTTTATCAACAATTATGGTCCTCAAAGTTATTGCATAAAGATATAATATATAAATACACACAAACACGCACACGCACACATATATATACATATATAAATACATATATTAACAGCAGAATAGGGAACAAATGGAATATTACCTGATTGAAAAATGGCCAAGATTCCATATTTTGTGCCCTGAGAGTATCTGCATTGATTGCTTGGTAGTTTGTTCTTGACCTCAAAAGTTTGGGCCTCTATCATAATAATAAGTAGATAACATTATTTTCCAAATGATTGTAATCAAATAAGAGAAAGAGCCAAAAAAAAAAAAAAAGGCCAAACTTCAAAATTTGCTTACTTGTAATTGAAGTAAAAAAGAGAACAGAACTTATACAAAATAGTAAGATAAAGTATTTTCCAGCTACTCAAGGCATTCAAACAAAGAAAATAGAGGCACCAATAGGAATCGATGAACCACACATATTGCAGAGCAACAGTACTAAATGAATCCGATAAAGCCAAACTGAGAATTATTTGCTCAGTACTTCTATAGGCACCAAGTTGTTTACTAACTTGTTGTTTACCAATGATGTAGCAAAGATGATGTGTCACTATTTAATTGGTTGAAAAATTAAATATAAACTAAATATAGATAAGTGGAACTCAATACAGCCATTAATTGACTAGCAATGCTATAGAAGGGCACAATTACCTTAAAAAATGCATAGGATTGGGAACTGATTACATAACCAGCTAAGAACTTTGTTTGTACAGTTACCACACATCATGACAACTTCTGTTTACCCATAGAATGACTTAAAAGCATCCAAGAAAGTCAGAATTTAAATTGAGAAAAGTAAAATAAAACTTTACCTCGGTTTGCAAAATTGATCTTGAAGTTGTGTATATGAGCTCCCATTTTCCATTCAGTAAATCAGACTTGAGAGGTTCCTTAATGGGATTAGCTGCTTCAAGTTTGCGTGCAAGCTATTTAGATATAAATTCCAAGAATCAAAATTACAAACAAGATGCATACAGATATCAGATTCAACATATTACCATATCATATATTTACTTAGTGAGATATAAATGACACAGCACAAAATACAGCTCTAGGACACATACTAATATTGCAAGCTTTTAATGTTCAAAAAAGCTCTATTCATAAGGTTATCAATTTTCTTTCAGTAGATAAGCAAAGCTAATTTGCAATCAAGAACTCCCATTTCCAAGTTAAAATAACATAATCACAGTTCGTATCTTGAACCCAGAACCTACATCTCAAAATTTGATGATTGTGATCTTTCAAACTCCATTTAACAAAATAATAAATACAGAATTTAAATGAAATTAAGGAAGAAAGAAGAGAATGAAACCAAACTGACCTGATCAACTCTTTGCTGATCTTCAGGGGTGGCTTCGGAACCTCTGTCAAGAGGTTCAATGGCCTGAAGAAGCTCCTCCTTGAGAGTCTTAGCATCTTTGCCTTTCTTCAAGAAAGCAGGAAAGAATGAAACTTTGGCTCTCCATTTTTCAGAAGCTGTTGAAGTTGTGGTAATTGAGAGTGTGTGAATAGGGATTGTGGAGGTGGGTTTTGTTGGGAAGTGAGAGTTTGTGAAGGAAGGATGATAATGGACTAGTTTCAGAGATGAAGATGATGAAGAAGAAGAAGATGAATGGGTGGTGGAGAGGAATGCGGGAGAGTAAGAAGCAGATAAGGCCATAGTTACAGCCTCTTCTGTAGCTATGTAATAAAGTATGCTTTATTATACTCTTTCAAGGTTTTGAAATGTCAAGTTCGTTTTTTCTTCTTTCTTTTTTTCTTACAAAAAGATAAAAAAAAATTATTATTATTGTTTATTTTGCTTTTGGATTTTTTTTTTTTTTTGCTGAAAAAGAAAGACCTACCCATAGCGTGGTCATGGGTCCAAGAGGGATCTAGCGAAGGATCAAACCAGGCGTCTTTGCAACCTCATGGGAGTCCGCTACTGGCGGTCCGTATCGCTGGAACCTCTCACCCCCTCGTGCGATAGCAGAGGAGAAGAACACATGAGTCATGTGGGACTACCAAAACTCGAACGCGCAACTCTTACAAGCAGGTGTGATGGGTGAGCTGGTTCCTACCACATTGGTTACACCCTCATGTGTAGCCCATGAGGTTTTGGATTATAGATAGGAAAAGTCTACTGGTAGATTATAACCAAAGGAGATTTCCCATATTAATCACTTTCTCGGAAAGTAAAATTTTACCAATCACATTTTTTATTTTATATAACTAAGAAAATCAAATAAAATTCCAAAATTTATCCATTTAGTATGTTAATCTAATTTCCTTACCATGTTGAAATAATTTATTGTTAGGGATAACATAGCCAATTAATAAGTTGGTTTTAAACTTATTAAGGAGCCAATTATAAAGTTTTTTTTTTTTTTTTTTTTTTTTTTTTTTTTTTTTTTTTCTGGACGAACGCAGAAAAACAAAAAAACTAGTTTTATTTGGCATAATAAAAAAAGATAAAGATAAAATTATGGAGAGTTGCATTAGAAATTCTGGTCAACCATTAAATAACAACTTTTTTTTTTAATATTGAGTTAATAACAACTTTGTCTGTACATTAAACATTTTTGAAATATTCATATTGAAATTCATTACAACTCCATCGCCAAAAGCCTCAAAGATCATATTTTCAGGAGCTAAATCAGAGAGGTATCCTATAGGATGGATCCACCATTTTCAATATAAATAAGTTCCCTCTGTTACCCCTTGATATCCTGCCAAACAGACGGCACAGTCATTCAATATAAACACATGCATTATTACAATTGTACATATATCTACCATTTTTTAATTTGTGATTGTGAATATATCATATAAATGACAGTTTTAAGACAAAATGGGCATTGATAATCTATAATAAAAAATAGTTTTGTCTTACAACTGTCATTTTTATTTCCATCAACAAATTAAAAATTTACAATATCGGCATTATAAAAAAATTATGCATAATTAATTTAATAATTTAATAATTGATTAAAATGGATAATATAACAAATAATAATAAATAAAAATATCAAAGTCAATCATTGTTTTTATTTTTCTTGCTACTTTATTACCTTAATTCCTCATCCAAGTAAGTGATTTCCAAATGACCACGTCCACTTCCAGGATATTTAATAGGTATCTATGAACCATAAAACCAAATTTTTGTCATGCAAAAATAATATTTGTATACACCAAAAAAATCTAAGCATATAGTAATTTCTCCTCTTTCTCATTTTTGTACGAGTACTGTTGGATTCTATCTAGTTTGGGTTTGCTTCGGATCTTTGCTTAGATGAAACACATAATGTAAAAGAAATAAAATAATAAATAAATATACAGAATAAAAATATCTCAGTTAAGAGCTTAGTACCTACCAGACTAGCAATCTTGAAGAAATCAAACTTAACAGCCACCCTTCTTGAGTTTAAAGGTACCAGATTAGCTGTGATCTGCACAATATTATATATATATATATATATATATATATATATTAATACAAATACAATGGCCTTGATCATGAGCATTTTTTTTTTTTTTTTTTTTTTTTTGTGAATACCTAGATTATGAGCTTGAAAGCATTGGGAATAACAAAATTTAATGGGAAATGCTAAAGTAATATTCATAATAACCCTTCGAAGACTTGCTGTAATGAAATATGCAATTAGCAATCAATTCCCAACTTATCATAATAAAAAATAAAAAATAAATAAAGAACTGCCTTTGTTCATGCTTTTCTTGGTTCTTATAAATCATTGTATATTTGTATAAATATTCAATATTAATATTTTGCTACATTAGAGTACTACCTACTTTGAGGGAATTATTATCGAGTAATACCTGATTGAAAAATGGCCAAGATTCCATATTCTGTGCCCTAAGTGTATCCAGATTAATTGCTTGGTAGTTTGCAGTTGATCTCAAAAATTTGGGTCTCTGTCATAACATAAGTTTGCAAGTGATTTCAAATTTAATATATGAGCAAGAGTAAAAGCAAAAAATGTCTAACTTTAACCCCCTTTTTTTTTTTTTTTTTTGCCATTTGAATATCAAAGTAGAAGTCAAAAACAAGAATCAACTATCCCACACATTCAATTGCCAAACCCCAATGAACCAAAAACCATTCTCATTTGAAACTTTCTTCAATATGCAAAACAATAATCTTAAAATCTACATATACATATATATAACCAAATTACAGATCTTTAGAAAAAGCATGAGCTTGAAAGCTTGTTTCTCTCTGTTTGTTATATATACATATATATATATAATATAGGATAAAAAAAAAAGATTAAAAAAAATCAAAGCAAATAGAGAACAGGGCAATTGTAAGACATGAAAGTCAATATATTTTAACTCAGGCTTTGATTATATATGAAGCTGCGTCAAATTTCCACTTCTACATCTATGGTCAGCAGTCTGTGAAGTACCATATACCTTCATGGTTTCTGATAGATTTACTCGCAGAAAGACTAATTAAAATCTTCTCAAAAGCGAAGAAAAAATAATAATAATAATAAAATAAAATAAAAGGGAAACTGAGATCTGTCATTTACCTGGGTTTGCAAAATTGATGTTGAAGTGGTGTATATGAGCTCCCATTTTCCATTCAGTAAATCAGATTTTAGTGGCTCCTTTACTCGATTTACTGCTTCAAGTTTGCTTGCAATCTACCTAGATTTAATCAAAATAATAAATATATACAGCACATACATATATATATATACATATGTATTAACACTGAAATGGATAATAATCACAAATAACAGCTAAAAACTTTGCTAATTCAAACTTGGTACTATTTTCACAAACGCATTATTTTTTTTAACTCTGCCAAGTTTATTTAATTTCACCCTCCTCACCTGCTAATTCTATCACATTTGGTGTTCTAAACCCATAAAATCAAACTAAAATTCCTTTTTATGCTGCCACTTAAGTTCCAATAAAATAAAGGAAAACAGCATATAAGAAAGGAACAGGGAAAAGGGACACTAAAAATCCAAATGAAAGGTCAAAGGAAGAAAAAAGAGAATGCTGCCAACCTGATAAACTATCTGCTGGTCTTCTGGTGTAGCTTTCGCGCCTCTATCGAGAGGTGCAATGGCCTGAAGGAGCTCTTCCTTGAGAGTTTGAGCATCTTTGCCTCTGTTCAAGAAGGCAGGAAAGAATGAAACTCTGGCTCTCCACTTTTCTGAAGCTGATAATGAAGTAGTGGTTAAGAGTGTGTGGATGGAGATGGTTGAGGTGGGTTGTGCTGGGAAGTCAGAGTCAGTTAAAGGATGATGAAAATGGAGAAGTTTCAGAGATGATGATGATGATGAAGATGAAGATGAGGAAGAATGGATGGTGGAGAGGTATGCAGGAGAATTAGAAGAAGATAAGGCCATGGTTACAGCCTCACTCAACTATGCATATGCTCTAAAAGACCATTTAAAGGTTTGGTAAACCAAAATATTTACATTCTAAAGGATTTTCTAATTTTATATTGAAACTTGACCACTTATAATTATTGTTTTTTTTTTTTTTAATATCACATATCAGATTATCGAAAAATTAAACAAATAACAGTTCAGAAGATTCAAATTCTTTATAATTTTATATTTATTATTGTTATTATTATTATTTTACTCCGTTATCTTCAAAGGTTAAGGGAGTACCATGATGGCATTTAAATTGGACGGTGACAGCTCCATCATTGCTAATTGCCACCCTTTTCACAAGAAATTTATTATTATTATTGTTATTATTATTATTTTATTTTTATTTATCTTCAAAGGTTAAGGGAGTACCATGGTGGCATTTAAATTGGACGGTGACAGCTCCATCATTGCTAATTGCCACCCTTTTCTAGTTGGGATATAATTTATCAGTTAATTGGATTTTCTCATCAGCAAAATTGTGAGTCCTTTGATATTAGTAATCANCAAATTTCTTGTTAAATGATGTTAAAATTTAAGATTAATCATAAAATTAAAAAATTAACTTTCTTCCAATCTCCAACTTCCAAATTAGAGTTAACTACAGTGCAACCCCATTGTTTGGAGTTTAATCATAGAATTTTAAAAAATGTTACTCTATTATGAACAAATATAACTCTATTATGAATAAGTAACAATGATCTATAGTAAAATAATATTGTAAGATCCATAACAAAGTACCATTTGTCCATAATAGAGTAATATTATCCATAATGAAGTAATATTATACATAATTGAGTAACATTTTTCAGAGTTATATTATGAAATGAAACCCAGTTGTATTGTAGAATTTCCCCTAAATTAGTGTATCACCTGAGATAGTCAAATAGCAAAATCTATCGATCTTACATACATATCGCAATGTTGCTTGTGTTACAAGCTATATTTGACATCTTCGAAATTATGGCTTTATAAATTCATACATTAGACAACAAAATGACTTGAAAAAGAGCTTCATTGTCATGAGGTAGCATTCTCTCCGTGTTGTATATTCTTTGCAACTTCAACAAAAATTAGCCTTCCATTTATTATCTGCAGAACAAATAAAGGATTTTAAACATTTTAGCCAGCAGGTTTCCTGAAGCTGGTATATGTAAGAAAATAATACATCTTAGCAGCATTCTAAATGCTATTTGTGTTCTCAGAAGCAAAATCCGCACAAGGAGCAGCATAATTTGCTCCACAGTGTGCTAGAGTATATGAGAGAGAGAGAGAGAGAGAGAGAGAGAGAGAGAGACGTATCATCCTAAGCAGACAAATATAGCATTTAACAGCAACAATCTTGAAAAGACAAAATAAGAGGGTGGAGACCAATGCCAATCAGATAATTATGATCTTTAGGGCCTGGACTATATTGCTCAATCTAATAGATTTAATAGATGCATTAATCGAATACAACAGATCCGTATTTTAAATCAACAAATAACATTGCATCCCATCTTTACGACACAAGAACGTACACAAAATCAGCATGTTATCAACAAAAATGGTCATTGAAAGCTGCAAAACTTATTCACGAAAAGAACAATGCTTTTGTAAACCCAAAAATGTTGGATATTGGTGACCTGTCTCCTTTTCTATGGTAAAAAAATGTTTTCAGACAACATTTAGCTAGCCTCCCTTACTTTTCATCCATTACCTTTCTTAGTATGGCTTTGCTTTTGCCACTATTTAGCATAGTCTAGTATTTTGAGGATTTCTTATATCTCTGTAGCTCTATAGACTACAGGGAGTTTTGGTAGAGAGTCAATCTGAGCATTTTTTGATGATGACATACACATGAAGAAACAATAGATATCCAGACACTTCATAGAGTTAAAGAAATTTCCTAACAGCATAAAATGTTGATAGATAGGATAGCATAGTATACTAATCTTCCATCAAATGGTAAAAAACATTAGAGGTTACCAAAGTGGAAGACATATGCTTTGTCCAGAACCACACTCTCAGTACTTAAAAACTCTCTTAGCTATATTATGAAGTTCAGAGAATAATAATTAAACAAAAAAATAGCAATCTAAAGGTATACCATCAAAACAAACCCCACTTTCTATGAACTAACTGTAACCATTTTCGCATTATTCTGTTACATTCAAATTAGTATTGGGAATTTTTAATGTAATCAAATAAAGTCCACATATATTGTCAATATCCCTCCCATTTTAATTTTTAGTTTTCAAAAGAGCAGTGAGAATATGAATTAATTTTTTATTTTTTTTCTTTCAGAGAGAGACAGAAGATTACCCTGCCATTCAAAGCCTTCAAAGCTTTATGTGCTTCAACTTCTGAATCGAAGGTAACGAAGCCAAAACCTTTGGGTCTTTGAGTTCTAGGATCCCTAACTAACCTAGCTATATACACACACAAAAGAAAACAGAGCGCATACCATAAATCATCATTGAATCAAAACTCCACCACTTAAAGGAAGTGAAAAGAAAAAATGTTAAAACAGATTTAAGTATGAAATACCTTCTGTAACAACCCCAAATGGAGAAAACAACTTTTTGAGCTGATCATTTGTGGTGTAAAATGATAATCCTAAAGCCCAAAAAAATAAAAAATAAAAAAATAAGACTTGAAATAAAATCAACATTACGAATAACAGAAAGAGCAAAAAAGATCAAGTACTGCTGACAAAGAGCTGCGAGCTCAATCTCTTAGCCATCTGGTCCCAAATGGGTGTTCATGAAAGATGGAAATTGTGGTAGATTACTGTCAGTTGGGGCGATATATTCCATCAGACTCATAAAGAAATACCAAAAAGATATCAAATTTAATCGCTTTTCATAACCAAAAAGATAACCCAGATGTACTATGCATAATCAGAATTTGATTAAGAACACAAAAAAAGAATGAGTGAGTGAGTGAAAATAACCCTTAAAAAAAGCTAAAAAAGATTTCAAGCTCGAGCCTCAACAGTGAAATAAAAAATTACCCAAGCTGCCGAACGTTGGGGGCAGAGTGTGAGGGTTTCTGAGCAACACGATGCTACCAAAGCTTGTGTCAGAGTGAGGGACTAAACAACCTAAAAAAATTGTAATTTAAAACATTTATATGGTGTTTTCTTGGTGAAAAAAAATAAAAATAAAAAACAAAAATAAAAATATTATGGTGTTGAATGTAGATACCATTATATGGTGTTAGAATGTTGATATCATGATCATCATTAAAAATCCGTTTTGTGTTTATATTATCAGCCATAAAATCGCTAATATTAAATTTTTAATGGCAATTGCATTTTTCAAATGATAATTTTTCTCCAAATGAAGAAGAACATAATATTTTATCACTGATTCTGTAGTAAAATATACTTATTTTCTCGAATACGTTATAATTTCCCATATTAGTATAATTCAGAATACTAAAAAGAAACTAAATAAAAATGCCTACTCGTAGCTCACTGATTCTTTTTTTTTTTTAGCTTCAGAATACTAAAAAGAAAATCCATAGAAAAAAAAAAAACAAGAAAAAAGAAAAATCCAGAATCCAAGTATCAAGCCGTGTGGAAATTTGCTTACTTTATTTTTTTGTTTGTTCTTTTTTCTTTTTTTCAGTTTTGTCGTGTAGCACACTGAACCAACGGATATGTCTGGTTAAGTCAATCTTCTAGCGTTTAGCCGTACATAAACATTTTTTTCCTTTTTTTGGTGAATTTTAGGCGTGCATAAACTTAAGCGCACATGGGGTTCATGAAAATAGACACTATTTTATGCTCTCCTCCATTCTCTCTCTCTCCCTCTCTGTCTCTCCCAAATTTCTTCAATCAATAGTCCCTCTTGAAACAGAGTTAGCTGTTTCCCACTCGACCCATAAGATGGATTCTGCTGCTTTTTAACTCTTTTAAGAGAACCTAGAGTCTTGAGGATCAGACCCAGTAAAGAGAAAGAAAAAAAAATTAAAGAGAAAGAAGAAGAAGAAAAATGCTCTTAAGATTGCCAGTTACCCACTTGAGGGCATCACCAGGTGCTGCACCAAGTTATGGTTTTTCTTCTGGTGGGGAGTTTTGCAGGTTTGGGTACTGTGCAAGGAATTTTGCTCACCCTTATAAGCCTGGTTTCAAGCTTGTGGGGCAGTCTTTGGGGGATAGATGGAAGCTCAATGACATCAATGCTAGTGAGCTTTTCTTTTTATTTGCAAATTTGTTCAATTTTGTGTGTTGTTATATTGTTGGCTATTACTAAAGAAGTTTCTTTGTAAACTTAGCTGAAATGGGTATTTATTTTCTAGACCTAAGCGGAAAAAGCTATTTTATTAAATGAGAAGGAAATAAAATACAAAATAATGATCAAAGGAAAAAGAAAACAGAACTAAACTGGAACCTTTGACTACCCTCTGGTCTCGTTAAACCTGCCTGAGAAAAAACCCCAGTTGGAAAACCTCATACAGGAAAAAGAGTACCAGAATACATAACACAAATGTTAACAAAACCGAAAATTCATATCCCCCCACATGTCATTAGCATGAGCTGAAAGACAATCCTTTGGCAGATTGAACGATCATGAAGCTTCCGTTTATGAAACATCTAATTTGGATAATTTATCACCAACCATATTTCCTTCTCTAAAGATACGAGATAGCCTATAGGAAAAGTTTGTAAGAACTGTAGGCACTGCGAACAATGGGAAAACAATTTTCATGGCACAACCAGGGACCGAGACTGCGATAAGTGATCCACATAAATAGAACCACTTTCCGACCAAATAAAATCCCATCCAAATGATTCAGCAAATTCCAGTCTTGATATTAAGCAAGAAAAAAAAAAAAAAAAGACCAGAAATGGCTGGTCCTTGTTTATTGATTCGATTTCACTTTGGTTCAGCTGTAGTTGGGCTGAAAATAATTCTGGAAAGAGGAAAAAAACACCCTCTAGGGAAGATTGTTTCTCTTCAGCACTAACCTTTCATTTACATTTTATAATGTTGATATCAAGAGAAAGAAGAAAAGAAGCTCAACTTTTTCACATATAACCGAAAATTTGAAAATTATGCTTTGCAGAATGTGGCACACAATTTTGGAGGCATCTCTTTTAGAATTTTCTCGAGTAATAATTCTGTCCTTACCCTGCAGATCTTTGAGACATAGGGCTTTGCATGCCTTTTGGTCTCATTTAATTTATTCTTGCTTCTGGGGGTTTTATTTTGCTTTGTTTTTCATCTTTGAAACACACAAAAACAAAAAAAGAAATTGTGATTGTAGAACCGTATGCTTGGTATTTCACCATATTAGACAATTCAATTGTAGAAAACTCAGACTGTAAATATGGAACAATTTATATGTCTAGAATCCGCTAGTGTTGAAGCATAGGAACTGGCATTATTACTTGTTAATGCTTATTTTGTGCTAAAGATATCATGAATTTGATATTTTTAACTTTGAAATGTTTCAAGTTCTGGCTGTTCAAAACTCTATATTCTTGACAGATGTATTGCAAGAAAAGTTAAATATATGGCTATTGAAGAGCCAAAAATTTTTGAATGAAGTAACATCACCACTGGTAGGAACTGATCAGAGTAAAAGGCCTGTTTCCAGAAATGATTTTGATACACCCGAAATGGAGAGCATATTTATGACAGAACAAACAATTGATAGCAGAACACCTAATGGAACTCTCTCTTTAGCTGCCATTGTATCCATTGAGCAATTTAGCAGGTGAAACTATGTGGCAGCTAGGCTTTTTTTATTTTTTATGCATTAAGATCTTAGTTTGTTACGACCTATTGACTAATAAAGGAATTGTCATTTGACTATTTGATCTGCAGGATGAATGGATTGACTGGGCAGAAGATGCAGAAAATATTTAAAGCACTTGTCTCTGAATCTGTATATAATGATGCCCGTAATTTGGTTGAGTATTGCTGCTTTAGGTTCTTGTCAAGGGATGGTTCCGATGTTCACCCTTCTCTTAAGGTTTGTAATGTTTAGTAAAGTGGGTTTCTTGTATTTCTTCACCAAGAAGGAAGGTGTTCAAGGAGATAGCTTGTATTCTAATTAGTATTATACTCTTAATTGAAATCTTATTTTTCTTTAAGGATGTTAGTCATACACATAAAAATAAATATAATTTTGAATATGTTAACAAATTAATTCAACAATTAACATTCATGATTTCATTTTTAACGCATGGATACAAATAGGTTGATATTTACATCCTTGAAGGAGAAATAGGAGTCGGAAAATGTTGAATTGTAAGAAATTTTCTTATTGAAGATATGTTGAAAGTTTCTTATTGTAACTATGTTGACAGCTTCTTTTTGTAGATATGTTAAAAGTTCTAATATGTTAAGTAATAATCAATCAGGAAAATTTGTTTGGGGAAGTGTTGTGCTTTCACTTAAATCACTTCATTTGTACACTATATGAAGTCTCATGTTGAGTCAGTGCATGATTCATGTCCAATAGTATCCTAGATGTCTGATTCATTTTCTAATTAATGCTTTAGTTTTTGTGGTTTGGATAAATTTATCTACTTTTGAACACATTTATATTATCTACTCATTTAGAAATTGTTCTGGCAGAAACTTACATGCTGGTTTGGTAAGAAGATTAAGCTATGTTCTGCAACTGCTGCTTTTCTTGTGTCCATGTATTCTTTTACTTTTCCTTGCAATGAGAATGTTTTTATCCATTCAAATAGGTTTTCATTGTAACTTATTTGGGCCTTTCAAAAGGTTTCTCACTTTAGATTTTGACTGTTCTTAGTTACCTGAAGTGGTTTTATTTTTCCCCCCCTCTTTTCATTTAGTATTTGTCAATAAGGCTTTATGTTTACAAACTACATCAAACTGAATGTTTATAAATGCCGATGAAGAAATGTGTCAAAAGTAGCCAAATCATATTTATGTTCTTGAAAATTTTAGTATTTGACTAGTAATCTTGTTACTTTCATAGTGTTTTGAAATTTGATAGGTATAATCATTATGAAGTTTCAAGTACATACCCATGTATATCTTTTCTGCTTTTCCTTTTCCTTTTTTTACCCTCTGCTGTTTTATAATTGTATGATAAGGGACTCTTGCAATTTTAAATTTACTTGTTTCTTTTGGACGCTTTGGTTTGTCCTAGGAACCTGCATTCCAGAGACTGATATTCATAACAATGCTTGCATGGGAGAATCCTTACTATGAGGAGCTTGCTAATGCTTCAGACCAAGCTTTTTTTCAGGTTCATTTGTTCAGATTCTCTTATCTATTATAGCAAATTTTCGAATTCCATGAATTTATGAAACAATTAAATAGTTGCTTTAGCGTTTGTGTTTTTTCATTTCTAATCGTAAAATTGTGCTTTGGTCGTATAAGTAGTGAACTAGCGTATGGGGTGAAGTAGATGTAGGCATATTCATGATGGTACAATCTTTCAGATACGGTATTTCTACTGAAGGTTGGTTGGTAGTAAAGTTATATATTTGACTGTAACTAAATTGATGTCACATTTGCTGCTGGAATTTTTAGTTAGTTAATGCAATATTAGAACATTAGGATGGAATATGAGAATTATATAATACTTGAAAGGTTCTCCATGTAAGGAAATCATGCTTCAATTTACGAACTCCCTTAATTTATTGGTTTCTCTGATGCTGATTGGGTTTGATGATGTTTTGGATCGATGATCAATTTGGATATATGATGCAAGACGAGGAGTGAGAAAGAGACGGGCGAGATGAGAATTTGACAAAAAGGGGTGAGAAGTAGAAGCAGAGAGAAAATATACATAGGGACGAATTAAATATATAGGGAGAAAATTAGACAAAAAAAGAAGGGGAGGGAGGCAGGAAGGGAAAACACGAGAGAAAATATACAAAGGGAATAATTAAATGAATAGGGAGAAAACTAAACAAAAAAGAAGGGGAGGGAAGGAGAACATGAGAAACATGTGCCAAGCCAATGTTTTCACCATTGCTAGGCTGGATTCTTAGGCCCTTGCTGTAGGCTATTTAGGAATTGATAGGTAGTACTTGCTTCCCTTTTGCCTGTTCTATATGGATTATAACTATGGTTAGAAACATCCCAAAGATGTGTGGCATACAAATTTGGTTAATCCCTCAACTTCCAGTGACAAAATTCTAAAGTTACATGAATAAAAAATGTTACAAATAAGTGCATGATATGCAAGGACTTTTACTGATGAAAGTTGGAGATTTCGAATAATGGATTACGTTTACATATGGTGCTGGCATATGATTCCTGCAGAGATCAATTTGGCAAAGCGAGTTGAGTGGACCAAAAGTGGCATCTAAAATTTCAATCGCTTCATAAATTTGATATACGTGGAACTATGTTGAGCTTGGAGACATTTTATATTAGAATGCTTTTACTAATATGAAGATATTACGCTTTAACACTTAAAGTGATGTTCAAATGGATTTACATTTCTTTTGGTATTGCAGAGAAAGCTTGTTAGAGAAGAGGCTTTTATCCGTATAGCTTCTGCCGTTTCCGGTGTAGCTGATCACTCCACGGCACATAATCTATTTAAGGCTCTTTCTGGTGATAAGAAAGGCATCTCTTTGAGCTTGTGGTTAACTTACATTGAGGAACTTCTCAAGTGAGCTTCATTATATTGTTTCTAACACTAAGTACTTGTGAAATATACCCTGTCAGATATGAGCTGTACTTGATGTTTGACACAGAGACTAATCATATTGAAGTGAAATGACATTTTATTCAAGAGGTTATAATAAGGGGAGAAATTGTAACTCCATATGTCAAATTTTAAACTCAACTTTGGATCTCTTTGCTAAAACAGTTGGTAAAAGTTTATTTTTGTTATTTCCTTCTGAGCTGGTATTAAGAAAATTTGCACTCAAACTTGATTGTGAGCCTTAAGAAGTAAGGATAGTTTAGGTATATTACATTAAAACTAGCCTATGCTCATTTATTTATGCTTAAGCATGGGATTCATATTTAATATTATGGGAACTAAAATTCAGGGTCTCTTTCCTCTCCTTTTCTTTTATTTTCTAACATGAAACATAACTTGATATGTTTTAGGAAGTTCATGCTCTAACTTCTGTGTAGGGTGCATGAAGGGCGCAAATCATACCAGATTAGAGAATGTCCCCACCTTTCTGAAGAGAGAATCTTATGCATAGGTTCCAGCAAGAAGCGACCTGTTCTAAAATGGGAGAATAATATGGCATGGCCAGGAAAACTTATTCTGACTGATAAAGCAATTTATTTTGAGGTATTTCATCTTTTGACATCTCATAGGAATTAATGTTCTTGTTTAAATCTTTTCTTCTCCTTTAGAGATGCTAAATGTTACAATTTCCAGCTCATTACTTTTCAAAAATACTGAATGTGGTAATGTTCTTAGACAGTTTGACTTGCATGACAATTGTTGAATTTGGGCAAACATATATTGATCTTTTTCAGATCGGGTTGTCATGGTAACTATGACTGTAAAAGTAATAGAAGCTTGTGTCTTCTGGTTTTTACTTCTCTTTTTTTCAAAAAACTTTATTATAGATGTTCATGCAGAGAAGTATTCATCTCAAATGATTAATGTTTCCAAATCTGGGGTATAGGCAATTGGCTTACCACAGCAGAAAAACCCTGCAAAGCTGGATCTTACAAGACATGGGTTACAGGTGGAGAAGGCAAAAGTAGGGCCTTTTGGTTCCTCTCTCTTCGACTCTGCTGTCTCTATTTCATCTGGTTCTGAGTTAGTAAACATCTTCGTTCTCTTTTTTATTAAACACTCTCAGTTCTTCATTCTGTCTGAGTAAACATATTTTGTGCACAATGATATGATGGAGGAGAGAGATGAAAAATATATCCAAACTTGTCAACTTTCAGCTATATCTGTTTAAAACTTTAGATAAGAAACTTTTAAGACTTCAAAAAACAAGGTGTGACACCTTCAATAACTATTAGATTTCCAAAACTGAGTGAGTTTGATACAGCTAACCATTTTCAATATACCTAAACCTCTATATTAAGATAGTTTTACAAGATTTTTATGCATTGATATTTCAATATTGACTTTTCTTTATGCATATTTCATTTGTATCTTTTAGACTTTTGGATTTTATATAATCTCAATTTGGGATATCAAGTGCCAATTATGAATACTTTTCTGATCTCTCTACAATTGTTTTTCTTCTAAAAAATATCTCATTTAGATTTCACTTGCTAAATACCTCTGAAAACTTGTTTATAGATCAAAAGCATGGGTTCTGGAATTGGTTGACTTGGGAGGTGAAATGAGGCGAGATATCTGGCATGCATTTATCAGTGAAATTGCTGCTTTGCACAAATTTATTCGCGAATATGGGCCAGAGGATGGTGAGGAATCAATATTTCATGTATATGGTGCTCACAGAGGGAAGGATAGAGCTACCACCAGTGCCATTAATAGTATAGCTAGACTGCAAGCCCTTCAGTTTATGCGGAAGCTATTGGATGATCCCACCAAACTTGTTCAGTTCTCATATTTGCAATATGCTCCCCATGGTGATGTTGTTCAGCAAACTCTAGCTGTAAATTACTGGGGTGGACCACTAGTCACAAAATTCGTGGGCACAGGTGGGCAAAAAGCTCTAGAAGCAAGGCCTTCAGGGGAAATTGTTGAAAGTAGCAACCATGTTTTTGACATAGATGGAAGTGTTTACTTGCAGCAATGGATGAAGTCTCCATCTTGGGATACTAGTGTTTCTGTTACTTTCTGGAAAAATTCCTCATTAATAAAGGGGGTAGTATTAAGTAAAAATCTTGTTGTTGCTGATGCAACTCTTGTAGAAAGGGCAGCAGAAACTGGTAGAAAGAAATCAAAGGTGGTCGAAAAAACTCAAGCCACTATTGATGCTGCAATGCTTCAAGGGATACCTAGTAATATTGATCTTTTCAAGGTCAATCCACTTAATTTTTTTTATTTATCCGGTTTTACTTAGTAGTTTCATAAATTGGTTTTGTTTACTTTAATAATACATTACATAAAAAGTGAACTTTGATTGAAACAATACAGTATATAACAGGCTAGAAATTTGTTTTGCGGCTTAAGTAGATAGTTGAAATTGATGTATTATGTAGTTTTCATATTGCATAGGTTTCAATTTACATAACTTTTAGCTGTTATACTCATTTTAGTTTGAAGCATATGACTATATAGTGCATATGACTAAATAGAGGTTTTCTTTTTCCCAGGAACTTCTGCTTCCGCTGACCATAACTGCCCAGAGTTTTGAAAAACTTAGGTGTTGGGAGGAACCACACTTGACTGTCTCATTTCTTGCATTTGCATATACAATTATCTTCAGGTAGATCCATCACTTGCCAAAAATATTATGTAAATCATTACTTTTGCTCATTACCAGTTTACAGTGGGAATTGCTTTTATTCCTGTTGGAAATTGAAAAGGAATTAATTACATAATCTGAACATTACAACAGAATATATACTGCCATCCTAGGAAAACTCTAGCATTAAAAAACATAAATTACTAGGTCAAATCCCATGATTTGTGGGATACCCTTAACATAATTGGAAACTTAGAAAACTTAGCTAAAATAGGCCTAATTCTAAGGATACAATATATACTCTAAATAACTTCTTAAAATAGCTATTGTTTTCTCACACTCCCCCTCAAGCTGGTGAATAGGTATTCTCCATTCCCAGCTTGGATACAATAGTCTGGAAAACAGGGCTACTCAACCCTTTGGTAAGAACATCAGCAAGTTGACCATGTGTAGATATATAAGGTGTACAAATCAGTCCACTCTCCGGCTTCTCTTTGATAAAGTGTCTGTCTACTTCAATGTGCTTCGTTCGGTCATGTTGAACTGGGTTGTGAGCTATGCTGATTGCAGATTTGTTATCACAATAGAGTCTCATAGGACCATCCCACTTAATCTTCAAATCTCCAAGAATGATCTTCAACCAAAGTAGTTCACACACACCTTGAGCCATTGCCCGAAATTCAGCCTCTGCACTTGACCTAGCTACCACATTTTGTTTTTTACTTCTCCATGTCACAAGATTCCCACCAAGAAAGGTGCAATATCCCGATGTTGATCTTCTATCAACAATGGATCCAGCATAATCAGCGTCTGTATATGCCTCAAGTATCAATCCTCCATTTCTTCTAAACAAGATACATTTCCCCGGTGTTCCCTTTAGATATTGTTGTACTCTAAGAGCTGCCTGTAAGTGAACTTCCTTCGGGCTATGCATAAATTGACTAATCACACTTACTGCATATGCTATATTTGGTCGCGTGTGAAACAAATAAATGAGTCTTCCTACCAGACGTTGGTATGTTTCTCTGTCTACTGCAGCATCCTCCTCTGCTTTCCCAAGTTTAAGATTAGGATCCATGGGATTACTTACTGGTTTGCATGCAGTTTTGCCGGTTTCCTTAAGAAGATCTGTAACATATTTTTGTTGAGAAATAAAAATTCCCTGCCTAGAGTGAGCAACCTCAATCCCGAGAAAATACTTTAGTCTTCCTAATGCTTTAATCTCAAACTCCTTAGCCAAACAATGACTCAAGACTTGTTTCTCTTTAACATCATCTCCTGTCACTATTATGTCGTCAACATACACCAAAAGGGCTGTAACTCCCCGTGATGGAGAGTGTTTGATGAATAATGTATGGTCTCCTTGACTTTGTTTATATCCCATAGCTAACATAACTCTTGCAAATCTCCCAAACCATGCCCGTGGTGATTGCTTAAGGCCATACAATGCCTTTTTCAATTTACACACTGTATGAGCAGCCAAATTCTTCCCATATCCTAATGGAACATCCATATAAATCTCTTCTTCTAGCTCCCCATGTAAGAAAGCATTTTTGACATCAAACTGTTGCAAATCCCAACCATAATTAGCTACTAGTGATAACAATACTCTAACCGTGTTCATCTTTGCAACAGGAGCAAAGGTTTCTAGATAATCAATTCCATATGTTTGAGTATACCCCTTGGCTACCAACCGCGCCTTGTATCTCTTAATTGACACATCTGCTCTATACTTAATTGTATACACTCACTTGCAGCCCACTACTTTCTTTCCTTTTGGTAATTTTACTAACTCCCAAGACTTATTTTTTCTCAATGCCTCCATCTCCACATTCATAGCGTGTTTCCATTTTTCATTGGACAAAGCCTCAGATAAGGTGGTTGGAATGGTGATGGTATTTAGGCTTACAAGGAATGCTTGATGAGATGGTGAAAAATTCTTGAATGACAAATAATGTGCAAGAGGGTATACTGGTTGGTTTACACATTTTCTGGTTCCTTTCCTAATGGCAATTGGTACGTCCAGGTCATCATTATCAACAGTAGATTTAGTTTCATCTTGCAATGAATGGTTAGAAATTGTTACCTCATTCAAAGGATCTGAGTTGAACTCTTGGAGCTGCACAGATTCAGGAACAGCCATTCTCCTCCTAGTAAACACCTTGCCAAATCGCACATTCTCAACAGCAGAATCAGTATTTTCCTTTGGTTCATGTTGAGTTTCAGGTTCAGATGCAGATATAGGTGTGGGTTCGGGTAAAGATGTAGAAGAACTTGCAGACACATGGTTAGGACAAGATGTACAAGTAGGTGAAGCTGCTGGTTTGGAGGTTTTAGATATAGGAATTGAAGACAAGTCAAGCAAAAACACTTGCAAAAGATCTTGCTTATCTTCCCTAGTTGAGTTCTCCTCCTGAAGATAAGGATTAGTGAAGTAAGACTCTTTTTCATTGAATGTGTGACATCCATGAAGACGTAAAATTTCTTTGACCGAGGGTGGTAACACTTATATCATTTTTGAGTTGCAGAATAGCCCACAAAGACACATTTTAGAGCCCTTGGATCTAACTTTCCCCTATTTTGACTATGAACATGGACAAATGATGCACACCCAAATATTTTAGGAAGAAGATTGTTTGTAGTTTTTAGGTCTGGGTAAAATGTTGAAAGCATGTCCATAGGACTCTTCAAACCTAAAACTCTTGAAGGCAAACGATTTATTAGATGAGTAGCTGTAAGAATTGCTTCCCCCCAAAAAGCTTTAGGCACATTTTTTTGAAACAACAAAGCTCGGGTTTTTTCAAAGAGATAACCATTTTTCCTTTCTGCTACCCCATTTTGCTGTGGGGTATTGACAGAGGATGACTTATGCACTATCCCTTCTTTTTGAAAAAATGGGGTAAGAGTCTGATTGAAATAATCCCTGGCATTATCTGATCTAAACCTTTTGATATTAACCCCAAATTGATTTTTGATCATGGAACAGAAATTTGGAAACACAGTACTGACATCAGACTTATGTTTAAGTAGAAAAATCCAGGTGACCCGAGTACAATCATCAATAAACGAAACAAACCATCTTGCTCCAAAAACACTAGAAACCGTAGATGGACCCCAAATATCACTATGGATAAGATAGAAAGGAGCAGAACTTCTTTTATTACTAATAGAAAAAGATACACGCTTGTGTTTAGCAAGTTCACACACCTCACACTGAAAATTTTCAACACTTAAACCCTTAAACAAAGAAGGGAACATGGTTTTAATAATTCTAAATAATGGATGTCCAAGTCGACAATGATAAAGTAAAATATTTTTTTTATTGGACAAGATAGACTCTGAAATAAAAGAAGAGGGTAATCTGCCCCTGGTCATGTTTGACTGACTTGGTGCTTGTAGATGGTAGAGGCCATCCCTTTCTCTAGCATGTCCAATCATCCTCCCCGAATCCTTTTTCTGAAATATACAATTACTACTGTCAAAAATCACATAACATTGTAAATCTTAAGTAAGCTTGTGTATAGAGACAAGATTTGTGGACAATTTAGGAACATGAAGGACATTTTTCAAAGTCATTGAAGGGCTTATTTTAACATTCCCTGAACCTGCTACAGTGATCAAGGATCCATCAGCTGTGGCTATTTTTTTATTACTTGGGCATGGAGTATAGGAAGAAAAAATATTGGATGAATGGGTCATATGATCGGTAGCTCCTGAGTCCATAACCCAGGAGTTGGTAAGGATTTTACCTGAGGTATTTAACCCAATGGAAGATGAAATCTGACCTGAATCTGTCAAAGTGCAAGTACCTGAGAATCCTTCAGATTTTTCGAGACTATTGATCAGTGATCTCAGCTTCTCAATCTCGTCTTGGTTGAAACTACTTGGCTCCTGTGATGTGAATTCAGCTTGTGAACCAGCAGCGATGTGGACCTGTCCATTGTTCCGTGGTTTACCTCCCTTTTGGCTCCATTCTCGGCTTGAAGTCTTTCCATTAAGCTTCCAGCACTTTTCATGGGTATGGTGTGGTTTCTTGCAGTATGTGCACCATATCTCATCACGATTCTGGTTTTTTTGCTGACCACCTTTTTCTCCTTCAGTTGTTATTGCTTTCTCTAGATTTGTGACTGATTTGTTGTTACTATTAGCCACCATAGTCGAACTATCATTGCTTTGTGGTTCAAGCATCAACCCTCTTCTACTCTCTTCACTTCGAATTATGGCCACTACTTCATTAAAGCTGGGAACCTCTGGCTTTCCAAGAATCTGTATCCTCACTTGATCAAACTCTGAATTAAGTCCAACCAGAAAATCATAATTCGGTCTTGTTCAATGAAGCCTTTTAGAACAGCTGCATCATCAAAGCACTTTGTTTTTATCACACGATAGTGATCTAATTCTTGCCACAAGGCTTTCAGTTGATTTGCATATTTAGTAACTGTTTTATTTCCTTGTTTGGCAGCCATAGTTTTTACCTTTACCTCGTACACTTGAGCTGCATCTTTAGCTTTGGAATATGTTTGCTGAATCGCATCCCATATGTCCTTTGCAGTAGCCAAAAACATGCATGTATCACTTATTTCTGGAATCATGGAATTCCACAACCGCGCCATGATCATAGAATCTTCTTCATCCCATACTTCAAACTTAGGATCTCCTGGTTTAGGACCTGTACCTGTGAGATGGCTGATCTTTCCCTTTCCTTTCAGCACTGTACGGATAAGCTGTGACCACTTAAGATAGTTTTTTCCATCTAACCTGTAGGAGGCTTGAATATTCTGCAATTCTCCTGCTTGTTGAGGTAGAGTTACCTATTCTGATTGGGCTATAGTTGTAGTCTTCCTGGTTTCTGACATTTTGAACAATCAGGTTGCAATGATGAACGGAAGCGATGACTAGAGCAGAAGTAAAACCCACGGGAGAAGAAAAAATTGGCAATGAAGGCCAACAAAATTAAGAATCAATCCCAGAAAGAGCCTAGAGCTCTGATACCATGTTGGAAATTGAAAAGGAATTAATTACATAATCTGAACATTACAACAGAATATATATTGCCATCCTAGGAAAACCCTAGCATTAAAAAACATAAATTACTAGGTCAAATCCCATGATTTGTGGGATACCCTTAACATAATTGGAAACTTAGAAAACTTAGCTAAAATAGGCCTAATTCTAAGGATACAATATATACTCTAAATAACTCCCTAAAATAGCTACTGTTTTCTCACAATTCCCAAGGACTTAAATGTTAGATTTCTCTTAGGCTTAATCTGTGGAGACATAGTAAAAAATATCTTGCTTTTAAGCCTCACTGTACAAAGGCCTTGGAACTTTCATATACTACTTGTAAGTATGAAACTAGAAAGTTGATTGAAGGCCTTGTGATTGTCTAACTGCAAACTAACATCCCATGATTTATTCCATGCCATAATTGTCTGTATGAGCTGATTCTTTATTCTTTTGTTTTGCCAGGAATCTTTTGTCATATGTATTTCCTACATTTTTGATCATTTTGGCATCTTCCATGCTTGTGCTCAAGGGCTTAAAGGAGCAAGGCCGCCTTGGACGCTCCTTTGGAAAAGTTACCATACGTGATCAGCCTCCTTCAAATACTATTCAAAAGATTATAGCTGTTAAAGATGCCATGCGTGATGTTGAAAATTATCTACAGAATCTGAATGTCATGCTTTTAAAAATACGTACAATTACTCTTTCTGGTCAGCCTCAGGTACAACATGACATAAATTAATAACCTTTTAAAAAACTTTAATTTTTTCAATTATTTGTTTCTTATTCGTTAAATTGCTTGCCTTTTTGCATTGAGTTGGACCAATTTCTTACTTTCAGTCTTAACTATTCGCTTTAATCAGTTACAAATTATGTTCATTTTAACTCTTGCCAGATAACCACTGAGGTTGCTCTGACCTTGTTATCTTCCGCAACTGTTCTCCTCTTGGTTCCTTTCAAATACATTCTTGCCTTCCTTATCTTTGACCTCTTCACACGGCAGCTTGGGTTCCGGAAAAATATGGTAAAGAAATTCATAAGTTTCTTGAAGGAGCGCTGGGAAACGGTGCCTGCAGCCCCTGTAGTTGTATTACCCTATGAAAGTAACGAGTCAAGATCAGATCTTGAAAGAATAGAAAACATGGAGGAAGCAAAATTAGAAAGAAACCAGAGTAGTAGCAACAACAATGTATAGTTGATATGTATGCATATATTTTGAAAAGAAATAACAGAGAGAGGGAGAGAAAATTCAAATGTGTACATAATTTGGAGCAGATTCAATACAATAATCATATTCTTCTTGACCATGTCTACAGGATTATTCAGTTTGTAAGTTGTTGCATCTGGCTTGATTGAATCCAAAACTGTTTGCTCTGACAAGAAACATGAATAATGAAGGGCATTATCCGTTAGGGACCTATAAATAGATTCAGAGATGCTACTAACTTCAACATTGTTTGAAGGAGATGGGTGGCTGCTCTCAAGAGTTAGACCACAGCATCGTACATAACAATTTAAGAATTTAGCATTGCACCAGAAAATGGCTCTGCACTTTAGAAAGCAAACAAAAATGGGAATGAAGGTAAATGGAACTTTTCCTATTGTAGTGTCCGATTATTTTTACCAATATTCTGTATTCTATATGCTCTTGAGAATTTTTTTTTTTTTTTTTGGCTGTAGTATGCTCGAGAATTATTATTAATTTATATACTCTGGTTTATACTGGAAGAATTGTTTTAATTTCTAATCACCAACCTTCATTCCAGGACTTTCCTGATTCTGGCTGAAGATGAATTTGGACTTCAACATCAAACAAGTGGTCTTACTATTCCCCTCAGAGAAGATGCCTTCATTGATCTCTCATGCTTCTAAACCTCTCACCTAGACATAGGCAATAAGTTAAAACTTCAAAATCTAAAATAGCTTTTACCAGTTTTCTAAACTACTTAACAGAAAAAGGTCAAATGGATTTTTCCATTTTCCATGATTATTATATCAGCAAGATTCCCTTTGGTTTTATGAAGCCTGCAATCGATGGGCACTGAGAATAACTTGCTGAGGTTAAAAACTCCATCAAATTTGATCTATTTGTTAGCAATGTAGAATAGAAAACATTTTGTTTTCCTGCAGGAAATCAAGCCAACTTCTCTTCAAAATCAAACGTTATTTTTTGAGAGCATAATAATTCCTTTTTCTTTTCTCCCGTTCTGAAAGCATTGTAGTCAATAAGCTAGAAGGTTTTTCCATTCTGTTTCTTTGTTGGTTTTAACTTGTAGGATACTAATTTGACTACAATCTCCATGTTTTCAAGTATTATACCCACAGCCAAATTGACATTTACATTTTTTTTTTCTTTCGTTAATTTCATCACAATTATTGTTCATTAATGTAGCATCCAAATGTTCATTTGCTTGCCTAATGTGTCAATACCATTGTACGAAGTAGTTTTCTGGATCCATAGTATCGTTTTTTTTTTTTTTTTTTTTCCAATTAACAGAAGACAACATTTCTTTTTATACCAAAACTTGTATTGGGAAGCTGTGCTTGCTGTATAGATATTCTCTTGGAACTTTAAGGCTTAAAGAGAGCACTGGAAAGAAGAAAGTAAAAGTACTAAAACAATTAAACATTGGATAAATATCATTCATCTCTCTTAAGGGTTCGATCTAAATCAAATCGAAGTCCATTAGTTCAAAAAATCATCATTTACCTTTCCATTGTTACATTCGCAATCTTTCTGTTTAACCCACATTTGATACCGCAGACCCTGTGGGGGTGTAAATCGATATTTTTGAAGCCTATGGAATTTAGTTGAAATAAAGACAAATCTGAAGGGGTGTGGACGATGTTATCCCTCGAACATTATACAGAAAGATGTGCTAAAACAGAATTAGCATCAAGGGTAATGCCAGAAACACCATTCCCCACCATCTTTGTGAGTATATATGTAAACTCTTTGCTCCATTACAGCCCAGCGTATGATTGTGATAAGAGCACACTGTTTGGTTCCTAGAATATGTTCAGTACCGTACGTGAGAATAGTATTATGTATGTAGCAATGCGCACATGTATGCAGTATAGGAAAATTATAGTCATGAAACTTCTGTTTGTTTATTTTTTTTCTTTTTTTCTTTGAGCTTCAATGTTTCCATTTGATTTAGATGCGAGTTTATACCTTGATGCACAGAAAGTGACAGCAAAATCTGCTCCCGAGCATGTTATGACGCTGGTGGGATCATCGTATGCAAAGCTATATGCAGCAGAGCAAAACTGTTTGAAACTCTTGGAGTAATTGGTTGGTAGGCATGCAACGGGGTTTCCATAATTCCCTCTACAGCAATACTCATCGGTGTTGAAGACTTCGCATGCGCTTTGGCAAGCGATGACCTTCCCGTCGGCCTTGGCTTGAAGTTCCGGTGGGCAACTCTGTCTCATGTCTCCATCGCAACCAGCAGTGCTACAATTTCCTTTACCATTCAGGGGCTTAACAACTATAGGCAGATTAAAGCCATCAACAAGGCTAACATCGTAAAAATCGGTCTCTCCAAGGGTAAATTCGGCAATCGAGGCCGGTGGGCTTCCCGGGCCTGTGCAATTTAGGGTGCTGCCACAGCCACCTGTTTGGCATTTCCCATTGCCATTCTTGTCAAAATCGC
The DNA here is from genome assembly GCA_003254975.1 of Ochetophila trinervis. Lineage (NCBI taxonomy): Eukaryota > Viridiplantae > Streptophyta > Magnoliopsida > Rosales > Rhamnaceae > Ochetophila > Ochetophila trinervis. The sequence continues at coordinate 43,970 of QANX01002539.1, read as the reverse complement.
AACCGGTTCGACCCCATATCCGGCCATTCCACCCCGGCGGTGCAGTATAAACTGCAGATTGGCCTGGTTTCAATACAAAACCTCCACCGCTGAAATTTTCATTGTGTGTTATTCCTGGCCATATTGTCTCCTTGCAAAAGTTTGCTATGGTAAAACTTTTTGCACATACTGATAGCTTAGGCCCTATGCTCAGCACAAAAAGAAACAGTGAGAAACTCTTAGCTTTTGCATAGCTAAATATGATCAAAATTTAATCGGACGGTACTCATTTGTTACACAGCACATGATAAAACATTTTTATTTATTTATTACAAAACTGGGGAAGAGGGGTTTTGTAGGGAGGTTTAAATATTTGGCCTAGATGAGTATTCTCAGAAGTTTTGTTACCGGATCAAGCCTACCAGTACATAGACGAATCACATTGAATATCAAAATAGGTGATTCTAAATGCACATGAAAAAAAAACCCAAGTATGTTAGTAAGTTAGCATATCATTTTTCTTTTCACTTCCATGGAATTGGTGTGTACAATTATTTCATTGTGTCTTTAGTGGAACCCAGTTACATGAAAAGACAATAAAAAATAATATAATAGAATAATGTAAAATAAAATTCAAATACCATAAAAAATATGAAATTTCGTAGACCAAATTTAAAAAAAATTGTCACATGGAAACTTCAGAACTTGAGATGAGTAATAGCGTCCAGTAAAATTGGATAAAACAGCAAAAATGAAAATCAAAGAGGGGAAAAGAAGATATATAACCAGAAATTGTAACAGTGTAGATGATGATGAGCAACAATCTCTGAAGGAGAAGTACTCTAAGGTGAAAAGCCATGGTGTTTTTCCCTAGTACTTGCTGATACTGACATTATAAGAAGAAGAGGAATGTGTTATATATATGAAAGGAAAAGGCAAAGGAAGAATACGTGTGGGAGAGAGTGAATCTGGCTAACACTGACAGCAAAAAGAAGCTTCCTTGCTTACATATCAAAAGCATTTTTATGATACCTTGCTCCTCTACTCACTCTCATCGATCATACTTGTGTATATATATATCCATATATAACCCTTTGTTTTCTTTTCCTTTTCCATTGTTTTCTTTTTGTTTGTTGTTCTACTTTTTTCTTCTTCCTTAGTGAGTTAATGTAAAACTTCACTTTCCACTGCTGAAAGAGACTTGGTCATTTTGGGTTACAAAGTTTAGAATCCAAAATAAGATTTGCAATAAACTTCAACAGCTAAAAGCCTTTGGAGCCCGACTATGAGTTTTTTTTTCTTGAATAGTGTTTTAGTTTTTTTTTTTTTTTTTTNTTTTTTTTTTTTTTTTTTTTTTTTTTTTTTTTTGGTTTTATAGTATTTGGGATTGATTAAAACTGTTTTAAACCAAATAGAAAAAAATTTCAAAAAAAATACAAAAACAGTTATAATATGTTGTTTTTGTTTTTTCATTTATTTTGAAACAGTACTAAACAAGATTAGATATTATAAAAACCAAAGAAAAAAAATACAAAAAAATCATAAAAAAAAAGTTTAAATGAACTTTAGTACTCTAGAAAATTGAATATGTTCATATAGAAATTTTTATAATTAATTTGTGCAATTTAAAAAAAGTTGCACATTTATCAAATTTAGTTAAAATTGACACATTCTGTTAACTTAGAAGTCAAGTGCATAGCAAATGACTTTCAAAATTGGTTTTTTCATTTTTAATTATACTAAAAAATAAAATCAAAAATCAAAAAATATGAAAGAAAAGTCATTAATGAATTTTAAATTTTTCTTTCATTTTTTTAATTTTTGATACAATTAAAAATTAAAAAATTAATTTTGAAAGTCATTTGCTATGCACGTTACTTCTAAATTCTAAATTGACAAAATCTATCAATTGTAACTAAATTAAACAAACATGCAATTTTTTTTTCAAATTACAGCTAATTGCACAAATTAATTGTAGAGACTATTATGTGAATAAATTAAATTTTAAAAAATATTAAAATGCAATAAAACTTTAAAAAAAATACCTACTTCACAGGCAAGCTTCATAAAATCTTCAATTGATAGAGTTTATAGTATGGCTCTCCAAAATAAACATAATACATCATATTATATATATATATAGAATAGATATATATATATTTATATTTATATTTATATTTATATTTATATATATAGGTAAAGTCTCACATTACTCACATACTACACTTTAATTCTGTTATTTTTGTATGTATGTGTGTGCTTAGGTTCAGGATCTTAAAAAATAACTTGGCCAGTATTTAAAAATTGTTAGGTAGACCGCAACAAATCTGTGGGAAAAAACAAAAAATTCCTACAAAATTGGGGCTAATCATACTTTCATATTCTCAACTTTTAAGATTTTATAATTTGGGCTCTTTACTTTCAGACTCATCAATTTAGGCTCTTACTTTTTTAAATTGTTACAGTTTTGGGCATTCTTAACTTTTCACTCACAGAATTTAATAGTTATTTCACATTATTGATATTCAACTGTATCAAATTAAAATTTTAAAATTAATTTTAGAAATCTAAATTTTTAATAGTTTCTAATTTAAATTTAATACCAGTGTACCAACTTTTTTTTATATAAAAAATATATACTAAAATGCAAAATATTAAAAATAGTTTTAATTAATATTTTGTACTTTAATATTTTTTACTTTAAAATTTGATATAATTTAATACCAAATAGGTGAGATGGTCATAAAACTTAATAGTCAAAAGTCAAACAAAGCTTAAATTATAATAAATTAAAAAATTGATGACTTTAAATTGTTGAGGTTAAAATTTAAAAGCCTAAAACTTTTAAATTTTAAAAGTCAAAATACCAAAATGTAATTAATAAATCCACAAGACTTCACTTCCACCACCTAAAAGAAACTTGATCATTTTGGTTACCAAGTTTATATATGACCAAAAAAAGTTTGAATAACTACATACACATGCATTATATATGTAGAGTTTGATCGCATCGCTCACAGGCTACAGTTTTGTATCGTGTATGCATGCAGTTTTAAAACCCAATAAACAATTTAGTTGGCATTTTTGAAAGAGATATGACATAAAAATGATTTGTTAATTAATGTATTAATCTCAAGAAGATTAAAAATGGACTATTAATAAGTTTACCCACTTAATTTGAAATTGATATGAATGAGTTAAATTAATGACTACAAAATTAAAATAATAACAAACAAGATATTTTAATATATTATAATGTAAAAATAATAATAATTTATTAAAATAAATTAAACAAGTCAACCTGTTTAACATAAATATTAAATAGATACGGATGAATTTTAAAAATGTCAACACAATTAAAAAAAAATTAACACAAAAACAGTCCATCAACACAAATTGTCACTCCTAATCAAAATAAAAGCTAGCTATGTCAAATAAACAAGTGAAATCTGTGATTATGCAGTCGATTATTTTTAAGATATCTCTTATTTGGTAATTTTTGATAAAACATTAATTGGGTATTATTTTTTAAAAGAAAAATCACTTTTTTTAATGAAAAATGATGCATACAAAATCATCTCCAAGGAGAATATCTAAATTTAACCGAGCCAAGCCCGCTCGCGCAATAAAATTAAATTAGATATGGAAGAATGGGTTTATTAAATTTTGTTTCCCAATTAAACTACATAATCAAACTTACATCCAAATTTCAGAAATTAAGAAATGTTAATAGCACTATACACCAACCTCTGTGTTTATTTTTAGTTTTTGGTGAATACCAATCTTGATTATAAAGATTGGCTATATGAAGGGGTTATATGATCCCTACACTTGTTAAAAGATAGAAGAAGCGTCATTTTCAGTTCATTTTTTTTGTCTCCTCGCTCAAAAATCCTACAAAATTAACATTAGTGTCGTACGTACATTGCCTTACACTTGCTTCGACGTTTCATGCACGTCATTTTTTTTATTTTTCAAAAATCCAGATTCCTTTTCATTTTTATTTTTTCTTGGGAAAATTATAGGGGGACAAAATTCTAAATTTTCTTTTTCGGACTTCAAATTGATTTAAGGTCTATTTCGGACAGAGAAGAGAAACAGAGAGGATAGGGATCACACCAGAAGAATCTGGTGCCAAAGAGATGAGATCACCAGAAATTTGGTTTTATTTTTAAAGTTAATTTCTATTTAATATTTTTCTAAACTTGGAAATATTTGAGTGGTTGGATTTACTCTCAAAAAATTAACAGAGGTTGAAAGTGTCAAGATTTTTCTATTTCGAAGTGTGTCAGGAAAAAAAAAAAATTTAAATGCAATGTATGAATCCTAATAAAGTTGAGAGTGTATACTGTATAGGTGTCAATTTTTCTAATTTACCAACAAAAAAAATTAAAAATCAGTCCAAAACTGTATGTGAAGAAAATAGTTTTGGACTACCTGTGCGAGTGAAGAGGGTAGCTTTGGACATTTTACGCTAGAAGTCTAGGACTCGAGACATTGGACTTTTGGACCTTAAAAAAATATTGTAGTATTTTTGTTGTTTTTTCTTTAAGGTTAATTTCATCTATTTTTTCAAATATTTAATTTAAATACAATTTAATTCTTTTAATTTCTAAAATATTATTCATTTCCTCTAATATTTCAAAAAGTTATTTACTTCTTTTCGTGGGGTTTCATTTCATTCACATCTGGCATACTAATATCATCCAAACTAGTTATACATTTTAAATCCTAAAGAACTAAATTGTAATTATGTAAACTTCAAAAGTATATATGAAATATTTTACATTTTTTTTTTTCCTCTTTTTGATTTTGGAGTTGGGAAATCCAAACCCACTATTTTTGTTTAGTAAATACTAAATAGTAGACTATGACATTACTTTTACCTTTCAATACGAATGCCTTAAGGTGTTATATATATCCTTTCAGTAAAGATTTGTTGCATATTTATGATAGTTTAATTTCGCTTTTGGTAAAAATATTTATGATAGTTTAATGGTCATTACTTTTCCTACAGGAAAATATTTTAGAATTTGAATTAACCAACTTTCACTATATATCAATAAAAGAAAAATAATAATAATTGATTTTGATTATCATAGATATATAATCTAAATGGAACTCTTGTTAAATCCTAATCAAGGTTTTATATATATATATATATATAGTAATTTTTTTTTATCTTTTTTGTCCCAAATTTATTTGGAATAATGCATATTCAATATTAGATAAACGTGTAAAAAATTTATATGCCTATCCAATGTTAAATATGCATTGTTATATATATATAAATAGTAATTTTTTTTTATCTTTTTTGTCCAGAATTTATTTGAAATAATGCATATTCAATGTTAGATACACGTGTAAAAATTTTATATGCCTATCCAATGTTAAATATGCATTGTTATATATATATAGTAATTTTTTTTTATCTTTTTTGTCGAGAATTCATTTGGAATAATGCCTACTCAATGTTAGATGACGTGTAAAATTTTTGTATGCCTAGCCAATGTTAAATATGCATTGTTCTTAACGAAATCTAGATAGAAAATTTATGATGAAAAAACAAATTATATATTTATATATATGTTAAAAATTCTCAATAATTTTTTTTTCCTCTTTTAGAGGAAGGAGCAAACTAAAGGTATGTCCCCTACCAAAAAAAAAAAAAAAAAAGGGGGAAAAAAGGCTGTCTATCTGATTTTCTTGTCCTCTTTCATGCCATAACAAGGATGGGAAAATTCATACATTCCCCATACGGTGGCATGGCATTGCAAAAAGTGCAATTAAAATTACAACAAATTTTTATTTTAAAAAAAAGGAAAAGAAAAAAGAAAGAAAAGAGGAACGTGAATATTGCCATACCATATACAATAGCCTCACCAACACAAGAGTTTGCACCAGTAAGGCATATATAAATGGTAAGCAAACAATTTTACCCAAAAAAAAGGGTAAGCAAACAAAAATGTAAATCTTTTTAATTTTTTGGGGTAAAGAAGAAGAAAAAAAGATGCGTCAGAGACGGTAAATTTATGACTGCTAGATATGCAGCTGCTATTCCACTAGACCACTACCATCCACATATATAATATATCATTTACGTCCAATTAACTTTTCGGATCAAATTTTTATAAAAAAAAATAAAAATAAATAACTTTTCTGATCAAATTATTTGAAATGAAATAATAACCCTAGCTTTTATTCCAAACTCATCAGATAATTACTAATACTGTTGCTGGAATCTATATATAAATGGGTGGCTGAGGTGCATATCACACATTTTTAATTTTTTATAACGATCCACATTTTTATTCGAGATGTTTTTATATTGAAAACTTTTCAGTCTATTAAAAATAATAGAATTCAACTTTTCTTATCTATTCAGATGATATATGAACATTGTGGTAAAAAATATGCTCTTCAGTATTAATGTGTGGAAAGAACTTTAAGCTGATATTATTATTCTCAAAGTGAATTTTTATTTTTAAAAATCATTATTATATAATATGATTTTTTACAAAAGTATTTTTTTTTAAAATACAATTTTTTTAAAACAAATTAATAAAATATGTAGTTAATTAATAGCTTTTTTTCCACAGTACAAATGAGAATAATTGTAAAATTGATTATAAATATATTAGACATTTTTACCATATAAATATCAATACTGCCAATGTATATATTACATAGAGCAATCTACAATTTACATTAAAAAGGCTCTAAACTATTCCATTGAGGCAATATATGATTTATATATACATATGTGTGTAACTTTATAACATTCAGTTTCAGAAGAAAAAAAAATATTTATACGGTGAAAAGAAAACTCATTAATTATTTAATAAAGTAACCCTGTTTCACAACCTACTACTATTAGTCTTTTATTTTTCATAAAACCTACTACGATTAGTCTATAAACAGGAGTTTACGTGAGATATATTGGAAAATTTACATAAACTGTGAAATATAATTATACTGAAATAATTAATATTTTTAAATAAAATAATATTATTAAAAAATTTAATAAAATAATATTATTTATAAATAAAATAATAATAAATTTAATAGGATAATATTAATATTTTATTTTATTTATAAATAATATTTTT